>JNEU01001073.1:0-104689 GCA_000697475.1 Lichtheimia corymbifera B2541
AGTATCCAAAACGCGTATTTCATATTGAAGAATGCTTGACGATCCACAATCTTCCACCAGTCAGGGTTGCGCTTGACAGGAGTAGGTGACTGTGTCAGTATGGCTGATAAGCCTAGCATGACAAATCCCATCACAGCTAGCACACGAAGAGCATTACGATACCCAAGGGATGAATCAATCATTGCTTGTATAATGGGGCATATCACAACAGGACCCACACTTCCTCCGGCTACTGCAATGCTACTTGCAAGTCCTCTGTTACGTACGAACCATTGTGCTGGGAGTAAACATGATGCAAGGTATGCGCATCCACCACCTGCACCAAAAGCAATCCCTTGGCAAAGGGCTATTTGCCAAAATTGTGTAGCAAAGCTTGCCCATACAAGACTAAGAGGGCAAATAATGGCGGATGCAAAGTATGCCAACCGATAACTTTGGACACGCTGAATGAATCCAAGTGAAAGGGGTCCCATCCAACATGTCATAGAGATAACCAGTGGGCCCACAAATGACATGGAAAACTTGCTCACCTCGGGATAGATATCAAGGTATCTGGATTTGGATCACGTTAATACCACTGTAATACTTATCCACGGCCATATAGCATCAGGTATACTCACAAAACTTCGAAAACGCCCCAGCCATAAGTCACTCCCCATAAGTAAAAGCTGACCAAAAACGAACCGAATACGGTACGCCAGCCAGGATTACGCCAGCCTTCATATGGTTCTTTTTGTTGCTGCCCCTCAACGTATTTCTCCTTGATATCAGCCTCAGTGGCCGATTGACTTCCATCCTCTACATGCTTAACAGTATCCCTAACAACATGCCATTAACAAAAGATAAACGTCATGCACGTCAAACTTGGTGACAGCTTACTTGTTTTGATTTTCGACATCCGTAGGGTTCGACTTATCCATGAGGTATACTATGATACAGAGTTCCAAAAGAATGAAATGTATAGCAACCTCCTAATTGCATGCTTGTGTTGTGCTTTATAAAGCAAATCGCGCGTCTTCAGGGGATCCTTGAACCCTAATTATAGTAGTCCTTGAAACTTGCAGCAGCACAACTAGCGTATATCCATTGCATTGCAGCTTTATATACCACACACCACACTCACAGGTGGGAAGATGTGGACTTGTTTGATAGCGTAGTACTTTTACCAAAAGCAACAGTACCCTATCTTCTTGTATAACAACGATCGATTAATACAGATATGGAACATTGAGGTATTCTATCATGTTGTTTCATGATCTAGAGAGGGAGATGCATCAAATCGGTCTCTATCCGGTGGGCGTTATCATGCATAGTTATCAAGGCAGAGTGACTTTGTTTCATCATGCAATAGCTCGTCTAGACACATGGACTTGGTTTGACCCCCTTAAAACACGACCATGATAATCGCAGCTATTTTTCATTCGATTGCACCGCGTTCGTTATTTATATGAGAACCCGAGGGATAGTGAGTTGTCTTGCAAAGTAAGGTACTATCATCATCCAGCAGTAATTATTTACATACTGTACACGCCATCATCATTGACAGCCTCTATATTATTATACACTTATTGTGGCATCCTAAACTATATGTCACGATATGTAGGGGTTCAACATTAGTGCACGTTTCCTGCGTCTAAATGTATGTATGTATGTCGGTAGCAGCTAGCCTTCTATTAGAAAACGCCGACTCGCAGCAACAGTGTTGTGACATTGAGAGGATGATGAATGGCGTAACATCACAAGTTGATCGTGCTAAATTACATGTATCCAGGATGGTGGATTTGGGTCTCTTTATCTACTTTACAAGCAGTGTTAAGGGCTTATCTATTATAGTAGATATGTCCATGATCGTCATGCCTTTCTCAGCTGCAGGAGGGTGCATGGATAACCTTTATTTATGTTTACTTTTTGTACACTCATTCACTTGTGAACCAATGCAGTGGATAGTTTCCACGTACATAATTGGAGCCCTGATATTATCATTCTCATTATTCAAAATGGCTCTTTGTTTGCGTAAGAGGTAAATCTTTTCATTATGCGTCGATGTGATGAACAAGCCCACCCGTCTGACCAAGTTTGACGATGGAGGTGGACAATAGCGAGGGGTGTGCACTATACACCCTACTTGCATTCCGTCCGTCCATCGTCTCTGCTATATTTGGACCGTCCGATTCATAAAATATCATAGTGAAGTATACAGCTTTTAAATGGATGAAGTTGATCAGCATGTCCCAGAGAACGTTCTGACCAAGTTTGATGTTCGAGAGAGTGAATCCCTTCATACTAAATGACATTTCAACGAATCCAGACGAACACGGAATTTCCGTCCATCATAGTCAACCTCACATTACACCCTCCCGTTCAAAATTTCCAATTCAAGTATGGGTTCTTTATTATAACAAGGTTGATCAGCATGTCCGAATGCATCTTGTGTGCAAGTTCCAGGTTCAAGTTGTGTAATCTCAAGATCATGAATCTATTTACAGTGTGCATGAATATGTCTGACTGTGCCTGACCTATAAAATTTCCTGGTCTTCCACTTCCACTTTATTTTCCTTTCCACCCATTCTCAACTGTTGCCCCATTTAACTACAACAACAGCCGACGAACGATTGTCTCTGCTTCAACCCATCATGTCAATCCAGTAGTTCTCTTGATTCGATAGCCTTTGACTGAATGGCAAGTGCATGGCGCGTGCACCCCATTACTACAACACCCACGTTCCTTGACACTCCACCTTCTTTTGTACAATTCTCAACCACAATCAAACGTAACAGCGTTCATTCCAGCAGTTGCTATTATCAGGTATCACTCCATTGCGTCAAGTTACTTGCAGCAACCTGCCTTGCAGTCCTTTTTACGTGGACAGCAGATAGCCATTGTATAGAAGTAGCTTTATTTACGTGTAGCAACTTGCTTTAATACAAACGAATACCTATGGACATGGGTCTGAATATTGGTTTGATGCATGGGATGGAAGAGTTTGGATACATTATATGCGTGGAAAAGGGGGCCTTGTTTTCTTGCATTCATTGTCATTTGCATGATGCGATTGTCCTGAACGGCTGGTGCATCCAATTTTCCTATCATCTTACACCCTTCTATGGCAACAGCTATCACCATCCTTTGTGCAACCTGTCATCCAACTCCATATTTGATATGCAGTTCATTGTACATTTACCCTTCGTGCCCATAATACTGCTGTCTCTTGCGAATGATATGGATTAAAAGGATAACGAATACAAAGCTTGTATACTGTGAGAGACCTTCCTTCTCCCTGAGTTGAGTTTCGCTGTGCGTTGCTATTATAGAAAGATGTATGCAGGACTGTAGAAATACACCCACTTGGACGTTGTGATCGAGGAAAAAGAGAGCAGGGGAAAGGGTCTGATGATTGATTGTGTCTTGATCAGAGGATGTATTCGATTATACAGCTCATCTCCCTTTTTCTGTGGTTAGACCTTATCAATAATGTCGTAACGCATGCTCCTCTTGCGATTTACATCTTGTAAGACACATAGCTATTTTATTAATATACGGAGGGATATGACATACAAGCTTCTCGCTTTGAATGATTGCAGTTAAGGAATGACTTTTTATGTTGTATGCTGGCATCCTGTTTTCATACTTTGATTATGAGCTTATCAACGATCAGCCTACGTGACAGTAAGATCAAAATGGTTGATGCAATGTATGCCGCTCCAAGGAATTGGATAGCTGCTGTCCAGCTATACTGTGAAAGAAGAGCTCCAGCGATGGGGTCGCCAAACAAAGTCCCAATTGTTCCAATGATATATGACAAGCACAAGCCTTTTACAATCATTGGCATGCCTGCGATGCGAGCAATACATGAAGGCATCAGGCCGAGAAATGTACCACCCGTTGCTCCAAAAAGAACGCAAAAGGCGACGTATACAGGCACTGTTTGGGAGAATTGCCACACAACCATGACGAAGACACCTACATATATTTCATCTCCATCATTAATAACCTTGCATGATCGATGTGTGTTGGCATCAAACATAAATCTACACGTACCTGTAAGCAAAGAGGTGAGAAGGAGCACGTTGATTGCTCCTAGACGATCAGCAAGGTGCCCCATTAAGATACGAGAGACAAAATTGACAGCAAAGTTCACCGAGACCAATCCTGAACCAAGCGATGGGCTAGCTCCAATAGACTTTGAATACAGCGGTATCAGCAAGCATGCTGCAAAGTATCCAAATGTGATGAATATAATTCCTAGTATCCAAAACGCGTATTTCATATTGAAGAATGCTTGACGATCCACAATCTTCCACCAGTCAGGGTTGCGCTTGACAGGAGTAGGTGACTGTGTCAGTATGGCTGATAAGCCTAGCATGACAAATCCCATCACAGCTAGCACACGAAGAGCATTACGATACCCAAGGGATGAATCAATCATTGCTTGTATAATGGGGCATATCACAACAGGACCCACACTTCCTCCGGCTACTGCAATGCTACTTGCAAGTCCTCTGTTACGTACGAACCATTGTGCTGGGAGTAAACATGATGCAAGGTATGCGCATCCACCACCTGCACCAAAAGCAATCCCTTGGCAAAGGGCTATTTGCCAAAATTGTGTAGCAAAGCTTGCCAATACAAGACTAAGAGGGCAAATAATGGCGGATGCAAAGTATGCCAACCGATAACTTTGGACACGCTGAATGAATCCAAGTGAAAGGGGTCCCATCCATAATGTCGTAGAGAGAACTAGCGGGCCCACAAATGACATGGAAAACTTGCTGACCTCGGGATAGATATCAAGGTATCTGGATTGGGATAACGTTATTACCAGCATTGTATGTATGTAATCCTTATTGCTCATAGCCATATAGCATTATGTAATATACTCACAGAACTTCGAAAACGCCCCAGCCATAAGTCACTCCCAATAAGTAAAAGCTGACCAAAAACGAGCCGAATACGGTACGCCAACCAGGATTACGCCAGCCTTCATATGGTTCTTTTTGTTGCTGCCCCATATCATTTTTCTCCTTGATATTATCAGCCTCAGTGGCCGATTGACATCCATCTTCTATATGCGTAACAGTATCCCTATCAATGTGCCTTTAACAAAAGATAAATAACATACACGTCAAATTTGGTGGCAGCTTACTTGTTTTGATTTTCGACATCCGTCGGGTTCGGCTTATCCATTATTATCACAATACGCCACTATACAGAGCTACAAAAGAATGAAATGTATAGCAACCTAATCGCATGTTTGTGCAGTGCTTTATAAAGCGATTCGCGCGTCTTCAGTGGAGCATTGAACCCTAATTATAGTAGTCCTTGAAACTTGCAGCAGCACAACTAAGCGTATATCAATTGCATTGCAGCTTTATATACCACACCACCATCACATGTGGGAAGATGTAGACTTGTTTGATAGCGTACAAAAGCAGCAGCGCCCTACCTTGTATAACAACGATCGATTGATATCACGTATACAGAGATTAAACATTGAGGTATTCTATCACGTTGTTTCATGATCCAGAGAGGTAGATGCATCAAATCGGTCTCTATCCGGTGGGCGTTATCATGCATAGTTATCAAGTCAGAGTGACCTTGTTTCATCATGCAATAGCTCGTCTAGACACATGGACTTCGTTTGTCCCCCTTAAAACACGACCATGATCATCGCAGCTATTTGTCATCGATTGCAATCACGTTCATATTTAATGAGTACCCCGGGGGATAGTGAGTTGTCTTGCAAAGTAACGTATTATCATCATCCAGCAGTAATTATTTGACAGCCTCTACATTATTATACACTTATTTTGGCATCCTAAGCTATATGTCACGATATGTATGGGGTCAGAATTAACACACGTTTCCTGTGTCAAGATGTATGCATGTATGTATGTATGTCGGTAGCAGCTAGCCTTCTATGAGAAAACGCCGTGTAGCAGCAACAGTGTTGTGATATTAAGAGGATGACATTATTAGGTGGGGGGAAGGAAAATAGCGTAACATCACAAGTCGATCGTGCTAAATTGTATGTATCCAGGATGGTGGATTTGGGTTTCTTTATCTCCATTACAAGCAGTGTTAAGGGCTCGTCTAGTATAGTCAACATATCCGTGATCGTCATGCGTTTCTCAGCTGCAGGAGGTGCATGGATAACCTTTGTGCTTACTTATTGTACACTCATTCACTTGTGAACCAATGCAGTGGATAGTTTCCCCGTACATAATTGGGGTCCTGAAAATATCATTCTCATTATTCAAAATGGCTCTTTGTTTGCATAAGAGGTAAACCTTTTCATTATACGATGTGATAAACAAAGCATGCTCTTTCAGATCAGTCCTCATTGTTCCCCACAACTACTACAAAGAAGCGTGGCCTAATCAAGGTCTTGTATTGATTGTGAGACGCATCCAAGAAAAAAATGATTGTCTAAAATCTAATGAGAAACAAGCAGCAGGGTCTGTATCACGTTGACTTCGTTATGCAAATGTGTCTGTGCTCGAAATGGCTGCGCGATTTTATTCCTCTTCCACTCGTTTCATTTCGCCACTTGTCAAACTCCCCAATGTCGTCTCTGGAGGATCTCTTTGGCAAACTTGCCATGACCACAGTCAACACGGTCTCCCGCATTGCCATCAGCCATGCTACCAATGCTGCCATTGTAAGTTGTCATTCTCACTTTCAATAAATAATAGATGCCTGACGCGATCTTTTATTACTAGCGAGGGGTGACCACATACATAAAACAAAAGCCAAAAGACAACACAACGTCACGGGAACTCACTTCATTACAACGTCAATTCGATCTCAAGATCAAAAACTTAAAGGTATGGGATACAATAATGGAAGATGGATAGATCAAGTATTCATTTGATGTATGTATATGCAGCCCACCATTGACGTTATTGCCCATAGCGTGGCTGACGGGAATCAGGATCTTCAACCTGCTTTGGAGATGTGCAACGACCTTCAGCGAGAGATAGACGACTTTGCAAATGAGATGCAGGATTCCAAAGCGAACAACACGGATGAATACGTGCGACAGCGTCTACGCCATCTTTTAAATCACATTGACGACACTGTTCCATCATTGTATCTTGCATTACGCAACATCCCCAGCAAGGCATCCTTGCCCTTATCACGTCTTTTACAAGCATCAGCAGTGTTACAACAACCATCACCCTCTCAGCCGTTTTATCTGCGATTGTACTCTCTCTTTGCAGCAAGTGCATCAGGCGTGTTGTCGTGGAAAGAAGAATATCCAAAATGTCAGCTGGTGATTCAAAAGGCTGGTGATGACGATGAGGGGCATCCTTTTGCCCGTAAGCTGGTGATCACTGAAGACTTGGATGATGGGCGATTTCATGAAGAAGGAGAGAAGCCACACACTTTGATACTGGATATGGAGCATTTGAAGCGCATGTATTATACCCGGAGTGGCACGTTACTCAATTTGGAGGATTCGCGTGAAGCTGTGCTTGTACTCAAGGTCCTAAAGAAAACACCATCAGCCGAAGACAAGGATTCTGCTTCTTCTAGTCCGCAGATCAAAGCCAAAGAGAAGGATCCTAAAATTGAAAGAGACGAGCTTCAAGAAGCCGATTGGTACGCCCTTGAGATATGGAAAAACGGTGATGCCAATGATGATGACGATGAAGATGAATATGAAGACAAGGGGGACGAGAACAAGAAGAAGGATAGCAAAGACACCGTCAAGAAGAAAAATACCATCAACGGCATGGAAGAAAAGTCGCTCTTGTTATTGGAATCTGTCATCAAGCTATCGCTACTTGAAATCACAGAACGCATGGATCATCTCAGGGCATCCGATGATTTGATTCGTCTTTATATGGAAGAATAATAAACGTGCTCCCACCTTTTATTAGCTTGGAAAAGTGAAGGTTGTTCTCTATATAAACTATCGGATTTCATTCTACATACGTCCAATTGAGTGTGTCACTAAAAGGGGAACGTTCACGATTAAATGTTGTTCAGGGAAATGCGAGAGTTTTGATAGGTCAACGTCAGTTTTTCCGCTGTGAATAGCAAGCATGCATTAGTCCTTTCTCAGCCTTCTCCTGTTGTTCCTTGTACGTTTGGTTTCCCTCTTCCTCTCTTTATCTCTCGTTCCCTTTTCAAACGCTTTCCTTTATCTCGCATGACCGAATCGCTGGACGACGATCTTGAATCCGTTTGCAAGCAGCTAGATTCGCTTTCTCTCAAGTATCTGGAAAAAGTAGAAGAGTACAGTCAGAGATGGCAACAGAACGGTAGACAATTCCAACAAGTAAGTAATCGACCTAGGTTGATACCAGGCGATTGACCTTATGTCCTATCAGGGCTTCCTTCATTTGGCGCATGCAAAGTATACGATGGGGCCTGGCAAGATTTCACAGTGTTACTATGACGAGCGTATGAAGGCTACCTCTCAAATGTAAGTACATATATACACACATATGTCCCCTTTTGGCAACATTTACTCATTGTTGCATATTGATTCTTTTGTAGACGTGTTGAGGAAGAAACTGAGCGTTTTACGTCTATCAAAGTCGCCCCACAACAACAAGAATCGACATCCACCAGTACAAAATCATCATCCAAGCAACAGCTACCACAGCAACAACAACAGCCAACCGATAGTCCCATACGACGTCGACGAAGAGAGCCAAATACCAATGGTCATTGGGTACAAGATGAGAATAAGAAGACCAACGAATTCGAGATGCAACACCAATCCAAAAAGTCGACGATTCGTGATCCCCTGCATTGGTTTGGGCTACTTGTGTCACCTTCATTACGAGCATCCCAAGATCATTTCAAGACTGGCAAGTAAAAAGAGGATAGGTGGATATATCAATCACACACCCGCATACTCATACAATGTTTCTAGTCACCCAGCAACTTGTGGAGCAAGCCAACTGTATTCATGACCTGGATGCCTTGGAAAATGAATATCGACAATTAGAGAAGCGGAAACAAAAGCTACTAGACTTGAAGCGGTACAATGATTAGACACTCATGGTGTGGATCCTTCCGCTTGCATTTGGTCGATGCCAAAGGTAAGATGAAAAAGTAAAGCAAAAGTTTAATAGGATGACTGACTAACGATGATGGACAGCACGATATCCCCAGGCATGTGATGATACGTACTTTGACCTTTGTCTTGGTATCTTTGGCAGAAGGCGCGGTCAAGAATCAATATATATATACCCTGTCAATTTGTCCTTATCTCCCTCTTCCTTCCCAGCTATCCAACCAGATCGTGTGTTATAGACGTAGACTTTCATGTTTATTGGCAACGTTGAAATGAATGTTTTATGTTGGATCGGGATTTTGCTATTTAGTGTAAAAGTTTCTGCTATAGGGGGTAAACACAAAAAGCCATGGAAAGGGAATTATATCAGTACAATAAAGGGCAAGTATAAATAGTGAGTGATGCTGCATGAATTTATGCATTCGTTTTGGTAGCCATGGCTGGTAAAGAGACAGAGAAACGCTTCTTGTCATCGATAGGTTGAGGAATGGGTTCGGTATAGCCTTGCTCTTCGGCATGTGATAGTGCCAGATTAAGCCGCTAGTAGAATATGACAATGAATACCTTTACATTTGTTTTCTATCTCTCTCACACTCTCCAAGCTCCCATCAACTTACCACCGCCAATCGATACTCAAAGTCATATTTAGAGAATTCAAGTGCCATTTCCCATAGATATCGGCTGCGATTGCCATTTGACACGTTCCATGCAGCTACACCAGCTTCCCAAAGCGCATAAGGCACAACCCAGGTATCGGATGCAAAATTGTCCTTGTGATCAACAATCCAATTGAGAAGGATGGTATTTTCTGCACTTGAGATGCCTGCAGCATTTTGAATGGATGCCTTGATGAGCAATAGCACTGCACGTTGGTCGAAATGATCAGGTGGAGGTGTTTCAGGAGCCAATTCTTGACTGCGGATATCATATTCTTCTTGCTCCTGAATTTGGATGCATTCGAGTGCTCGGCTGACAACACGATGGCATTGTTCTAGGTCCTTGGGACTCATGTATGGGAACAAATTCCAGATGCATAAGAATTCAAGGGCAGGGGCATAGTAATCCATATCTTGATATCCTCTCTCCTGGAATGCTTGCACCTTGTGTAATGCATAGGCATCCATGTCTCCCATGCGACCACCCAGTTTCTTGACGACAAGGGATGGGACTTGTGCAAAGGCCAGGATTGCTTCGGAACGTTTGCCAGGGATCATTTCAAGACATGCACCTTCCATGTATTTGCAAAATGCCGGCGACCAGTACTTTAGTTTGCATAATGTCTCAAAGCTGGATGCTGCCTGTTCCCAATTGCCGGTGATCATATGATTCAATGCCATCTCGTAACTGCATGCGTTGGCTACAGGTACTTCAGCCCAATCCTTCTTTGTCATATCAGCAGCGTACAAGAATGATTGTGTCGATAACGATAGATCCAATGCAATGCGCGATATTCGTCCAGCAAAATAAAGATAGAGAGCAGAGTTTGGATAATAACGTTGTGCTTCGAGAAGAGTCTGTGCATATGATGGTTGATTATGATGAACATTGAAAAGCATATTCTTGTCTTACCTCCATGGCTATGTTGGTGTATTTTTCAGATAAGATTTGCGGTGCGAATGAAGTTGCAGCTGCATAGTATGCTAAGAGCCTGTAGGATATATATACCAAAATAAGCATCATGTTTGGGTTCGTGATACAATAACTTACATGACGGTGGCCATAGGTGCACGTATCCGCTTATTCTCGGCACACTCTTTGAGTAAACTGAACCCAAGCTCCTTATCTGGTTTCCAGCCCAGTACTTGAATGGCCTTGAGAATCTTGGCGGGCAAAGCAGAAAGAACAAGATGAACCGACCCGATGCTATGTGCTATAACGCTTAGTAATAGTCATGACAAAGGGAACAAGAATCATACCCAAATTGTACTCCTGATACGGTATCGCTGTCCATGTACTTTGCATGATTGTCACCCATCGCTTGGTATTGCTGCCAAACAAAACTGTAGCTCACGTACGCTAAGATATTATGTGTAACATGAGCCAATGGCCATCATTGCTTGATGTAAAATATTCGTACCTCGACGCAAATTGAGTCCACATTTTACGTAGCTCATTACCGATTCTTGTAATAATTGTAGTACAGCTGTCAAGAGACAGCATTCGGCCTTGATAACATGGGCACGTAGGACACCATTGGATGGAAATTGCTGGTTGGGTGATGTTGCAGGAGGTGTTGTAGTAACTGAAGGCGAGGCGGGTGGTGTACTACCTGATCGGTTGCCACGGATATAGTTGTAATAGCCTGAAAAGTAATCGGATATTTTGGATGTCCTCTTTGCTGCTTCAAGCTGTGCTTTTGCGATGCTGTAAGTTGTATTGAGAGCATTCAGTGCCATTGTTTGATCGTTTTCAGCCGAAGTCTGCCAAGCCAGGAATAGTTAATTTTCTCAGGTTGCTTTTCACGTGCGGTTCTCTCACCATCACAGCTGTGAAGCATATACATGTGAGTCATATATGTTATTCCATTCGCTTCCAATAGGATCTCCTTACCTTTCAAAAAAGCCATACAACTTAAAGCTAATGCATAGAGTGGATCACTAAATCAATCGCATAAATAAACAATTCATATACGACGAGTGCCTGAAATGTCTTTTTACCTGTCAGCGCGTTGTTCGAATAAGGTTTTCGCACTCATGAATCGATTGTTGAAGAGATGCCGTAATCCTCGTAAAACCGCCTCATCTATTCCATGCTATTGTTCAGCTTATCCGTATATGTTCCTATGTAAATCGTCCACTGTACATACCTGCATGTTCTTGTTCACGTGGGCCAAGTGTATTCTCGCCAATACTTTTCAGGTCAGTAGGTTTGAGTAGGATAACATTGGCGCCTGATTCAGGACGAGTTCCCTCGGTGGATGAGGATGAGATGCTGGTAGGTGTGGAAGGCGATGCCGGGACAACGTCCGTAAGTTCAGCTGAAGTGAGACCTTTGCGTAGAGCAGTCGAAGCAAGTTGCAAGGAAGGGTGCATACGGTTCTCCTCTTCAATGAATGCGACCGCGTCAAGTTTCTCGGTCAATTCTTGCATCACAACCGGTTGTTCGCCATTGTCGTCTTGTTGCGATCTTGCGGCCACAGCACTCATCTTTGGTAAAGGTGGAAACGGAGTCTCTTGTATTCTCTATTTTTATTCTTTCGCATTTCAATGTGCAACGTTACCATATCACTTTTAGAGTCTAGGATCTCCACACAACCGACTAGTCTCAATTCTTGATCTAGATCCACACTCCCCGTCATGAGCCATTGAAGTATACATCCCACTTAATAAAAAGAATGCGTTCTTTCTTTCATCTTTATAAATGCAGATCGATAGGGTTAATTAAGCATTTGATAATACAGGGTCAATTAGGGATCTAGCAATACTACTACACTCAAAAGACAAAAGCGATCGCATGTAACCTCTCCTTGTTTATTGTGTCTTTCAGCATTTAATATCTACGGCTTCGGTCCCGGGATCGGTCTCTTCCACGGCCACCATAGCGATCTCTATATCCACGAGGACTTCTCGAACGCATACGCGGCCTCCGCCTATCGTCGCCATATCTTCCCCCTCCCCCCCCGCCGCCACCGTAGCCACGACTGCCACCGCCACCGCCACTATAACCACGGTAGCCTCCATCATAGCGACTTCCACCATATCCGCGGTCACGACGGTCATTGCTGTAAGATGAATATCTTTCAGGTGCAGCAGGTTTTTCAGGAGCTCCATTTCGTACATTGCCGAGGCCGCCACCAAGACGACGTGGTTTCCAACCTTTAACAGTGCGTCCACGCTCAACATCCACAAGAATACGGCGTCCCAACATCTTTAAGCCATCAGCATCCTTGTATGCAGCTACATTTGAAAACAACATTAACAACTCCATAATTCCAACTACCCTCTGTCAACTTACCTCGCATGTCTTTTTCTCTCTCGTATTCAATGAATGCGTAACCACGTGATTTCCCATCAGGTGTTCGTACCAATCGCAACTATACAAAGCGGTCAGTCTCTTTCTTTACGCGTTTCCACCCTTCTCAAAGCAACATACATGTTTAACAGGACCGTATTGTTCAAACTCTCGCATCAAATCATCTTCTTGCAAATCGTAACTGAGTCGACCAATAAACAGCGTATTGAAAGGATTGCCTTGGACTTTTTCATCTTTCTCAGGATCATCTAGATAGACGCATGTACTTAGCATTCCATCCCCTTGTCGACTATCAGGTCCCTTTACACGTCCAATATACATACATGTTGCGATCGCTGCTTCGAGTCGCTCATCTGCTTGTTTCTTTTTGTTCTCTGCCTACAATGCCATGAAGAAGGTGTTAGGGAGATGTACGGATACGTCTTGATCAGTGGTCGTCCTACCCTTTCTTTGCGTTTCTCTTCTAAAGTCTTCCAGGGGACGTAATCGGGGTCATAGTTTTTGAGCATGGGCAAGTAATCGGCAATGCCTGTGATGCGTGCGCCTGTACGTTTTCCAGGTTCTTTATCCAGAGGTGGTGCATATGGTAATGGAGGTCGTGGAGCGAACAACTTGAGCAGATTGGGTGGTAATTTATCGGTCATGGCGGCTAGATCAACATGTACACACAAGAGTCAAGAGAAAGAGTAGTCGTGGTTTTTTAAGCGGGCACGCCGGACTTTGGCTCTCCACTTCTTTCACTGTTGCAGCAGCACAAGCTACTATTCTCAACCTCGACATGCCAACAACCACACAGACACAGCAATTGCAAGCCATTGCCGCCACAGCCAAAGATGCCCAGGATCTTCTCAGCAGTTACATGCAGCTCAAGCAAACGGTAAACAGTCTCGATTGGGGGAAGGAAGGACATGCAGCAAGATGGATCTGTAGTCACCACCAACACACATATGTACACGATATATAGGGAGAACCTCTACCTGACGACGGCCAAGAGCTTTTGGATACGCTGGATACTCTATATGATTTACATTCTTCCATGTACGCGGCTACACGAGATAGCAAACAAGAGACAGCCAATGCAAAATCGGCTATGGATGAAAAGCATATCGGCTTGCAGAACGTCATGTACGAAAAGCGCCATCTTTTGGAAGAGATTGTCAAATGCAGAGCCTTTCGGTAAAGTGTCCATGTCTACAAGTACAATACAATGGATGATGCTTATATGGGCAACATAGATCATTATATCAAGATGTGGAATTGGTCCCCATTGAAGAGTTCCATGCGCGTGCGCCCAAAGAATATTTGGAGAATCAAGATAATCCACATCAGCTCATGATCAACAGACTCAAATTTGAACAATTGGAACGAACAAGGTAACGTTGATGATAGGAATAGGATATATGGGAAATCTTATCATTTGGGATAGTTTACGAGAACAACAAGAGAAACTCCAAGCTGAACGTTTGGCTCTGATACGAGAGAATCGCAAGGCTCAAGAAAAGTTGGATCGCTTTGACAAACTATTGGATGATTTTGTTCAAGTAAGTGTTGTTTTATGAAGGAGGTTTGTTGTTAGTGGTGGTAATTCATTGTCATGTAGGCTGCCACCCCATTGGAAGAGGCCTTGCAAGAGGAGGAGAAGAAAGCAACTACTACCACTATCGCATCATAACTTGTCCCATCATCTTCTTATTCATTCACATCAATCAATCAATATGCCCCTTGTTCATCATATACGATTTAAACCAATACAGTGTCATTATTGTACATGTCTATGCTTTCTTTGTCTTCTTCCTAGATCGACTGCGAGTCCTCATTCCGACAATGGTTTCTTCTTCTTCTTCTTCCACAACGGTATTCTCCACAACAGCGTCTTCTTGTGTTTTAACCGCTACGGCTTTCTTTCGTTTGTTCGCCTTGATCGACTTTGGGACTACCTTCTTGTTGGCAATCCACACATCATCATCCACAGGGTATAGATCAAACAACTTGTACAATTGGAATACGGCTTGCTCTACTCTTTCAATGTCAGATCCATTCCGTCAATCCATCCTATGTGTGTACCTTTTTCTTTTGCCTCAATCATCAAATCCACATCATCGCTTGAAGGAGGTAGATTCTAATCAAGAAACATTTTAACATCCACAACAAACAACCATTGTATGACAACATTTTACCATAACCCTACAAGGATCCCTGTGAGCAACACACACGTTGTAGTAAATGGATTGAATGGACTTTTTACCTATCACTGTGAGCTCGTCGTTCGACAGCAGATACTGCACCAGGCCGAGATTCTGAATAGTGTTGCTATATAGAGAACAAATGTATACCCATTAAATATGCGTTTATAACCTTGACTTTTCGACTACCTTTGGTTTAATGCCTTTGCGATGCCATGTTTCATCAATGGCGGGCAAAAGGTCCAGTAATGTCTCAGAGGCTTCACCAGGATTGATGCTAAATGTATCAATAGGATGAATAACGTATCAAGAATATAACCACAATGCAACGCCAACTACATACTCGTGATGATGCCTACACACGATGCATATTAGCTCAAGCATGTACTTTCCAAATACATTCCCTTATGCTACGTTACCAATCAAGCACCAAAGGGATGCCAAGTCGCTGGCACACTGGAAGTAGATCCGTGACAGAATACCCGAGTTCATCATTTTCCAACACCAATCGCCTCTTGATAGCATCGGTTAGATTCTTGTAGTTCTCTTCAAATCGCTATGGATGGTGTTAGCTTTTTTATGGATGCAACATCGAGTACAAAGGATACTTGCAGCTATGGCCGATGCTTTATCACCGTAAACACCACCCATGTGTCTTTTAAAATACTCAATATTAGCCTTGATGATTATGCCCAAAGTGTTACCGTGCTTACATGATCATGATGGAATCAGGTGGAAGCTTCATCAAATCGAGCATTTCAGCGTGATCTGCATATGTATCGATGTCAGTGTTATGCATAATGCCTGTAGATTTGATATCCTACTATGTACTCACAGCTTAAATCACGGATCGTATTCTCTACCACATCGGGATTGGGAGAACCAAGCTGGTTAAACTGCCCAGGATGCAATGTCTATATGGGTTGTGTCCTGATTAGAGGGATTAAAAAGAAACAATGGTGTTCTATATACTTGCCAAGCGATGTTTGTACTTCGCTGCTAGTTCCCCGATGCTTTCAAGCTCACTCTTTGCAAAATCCAAAGAATAACTATACCCTAAATGTTAGTTGTAAGCCCTTCGTCACCCGTGTTTACCCACTCACCCATAGTCTTTGTGACCAGCAAAAGGAAAGATATCGCTTGACATCCTCATGAACTTTATCCCATGAGCTGCCAATGTTTGTTTGTGCCATTGTCAGTAAAAACCAGTTTTAAACTCTCCTTGTTTTCTGTATATACTACCTTCGTTCCATTCAATAAGTGTTGATAGATCTCGCACATTCTATGCAGCCCAACGATATCAATATTACTCATCACCATAATAGCATAGCATAACACCTTACTTGTAATGCAAGCTCCTTTACAAAGTCGATTCCTTTTTGCCGGATGGTTTCTAAGATATAATGGTAAGGAAACCATGGTGTACTACCTGAAAACCCTCTTTATACCAATGCGACAAGTTCTTGAGCAAAATATAGGAGGTTTCTGATGTCTGAGGATGGTATTGAGGCATCTAGGAAAAGGAGCTTATTAGCCTGCTGGAAGCCTTTTCTAACGAGTAGTGAACAAGATAATAACATACGCATAGCCCAGACGTCCTTTGTAGTTGCGTGGATTTGGATGAACAAAGCGGCCTGCAGGCTTTTGTTTCATGAGAGTTGACATTTTAGATGAAAGAGAGGGGAGAAAGATCGGAAAAGGCGAGCTTCCGATTTGAGAGAACAATAATTTGTGATCATCGTCGATCGGCGGGGATTTTGTGTGCTCTGTGTTTGTTGCAGATGATGCATGATTTTTAGACCACTCAATTTATTAAGGTATTCGAAACTACAGATGACTAAGATGGTAACCAATAAGATAAGCTACAGATGGGAGCCTGTGTATCCAGGTGCCTTTTCTTTCAAGAGCTTTTCAGTGTAGTCCCAGAGGTCTTTGGCGTTCTTGTCAGATCGACAATAGTAATTGGGCGTGCTTGGCTTAGCATATGGCACCTACAACAAAAGCGTGATTAGACATCACTTGACCTACCCAATCCATTCATCCCACACTATGACATACATAATATTGACCCTTGATATCCTTTGTCTCTACGTCAGGGCTGGTTGCAAGATATAGCTGTGTCAATGCACCAAGCTCAGGCGTAATAAAAAAGGGGCTGACAGCATCACGTGTAATAAGGTTGCCATGACGATGAAGATCTGTTTTCACAGCGCCTGGATGGTTTGTATTGACATACACCTGTAACCATTGTCAGCTGATGTGACATAAAGATCTGCCAATCGATTACTTACATTATTAACACCCTTGTCCTTGAGACGCTTGTCTAGCTCGCGAGTAAACAGAATATTGGCAGCCTATACACCATGTAGAATGTCAGAATAGCATCTGACACTCCCTTCCTCCTGCTCGTTTACTTGCCTTTGATTTACCATAATGGAGCCAACGGTTGTAGTATTTTTCATCATGCAATGTATCGTAGTTGATGCCTGCTGCCCAAGTCATGTAGTGTGCATGGGAGCTCACGTTGATGATGCGACTAGGAGCGGATTTCTCGAGCAATGGCAAAAGAAGCATGGTCAAGTAATAGTGTGCCACGTGATTCGTTCCAAATTGCATCTCGAGACCTAAAGAAGATATTGTGTCATGAGATCAACTCTAAAAGAAAAGGCGGATGTTCATGGCATACCATCTTTGGATAAACCGTAGGGACAATTCATGACACCGGCGTTGTTCATCAAGCAATGCAATGTATCGTACTTTGCTGTAAATTCGTCGGCAAATTCTTTGACAGCTGCAAGCGACAAGAGATCCAACTTCATACAATGGGCGCTGTTGTCCTTGCCAGTGATAGCCTTGATCTCATCCACCACTTTTTGACCCTTTTCCGTATTGCGACATGCCACGACACTAACAATCCGAGAATTAGGAAAGTACATCCTTGTATCACATCGTGTGGCTCATCAAGCGCGCCACCTCGCTTATGCAAAAACATACATATGACAGTTCTTTTTGGCCATTTGTATCGCGCACACCTTGCCAATCTATTCGCAAAAGGAAACACCAGTGTAAGTCCCTTTGTTGTACAATGGCTGTGATGGCTACTCGATTGACCGAATGCGTACCCCAGTGTTGCTGCCCGTGATGATGGCGACTTTGCCTGTCATGTCGGGAATGTCCGAAAACTCAAAGTGTTGACCGCCCCAAAACATGTTGAAGAGATAGGAATAAAGAACAAATTTGTTTGCTGCTTGGTAATGTATTTATCAGTGTGTCTTGGTGTATCCAATTCTAAAGAGGTTTGCCGCTGACAAGGTGAATCTTACCATAAATCGTAGTGCCACATCATCCCCGACTTTTTTCATATTCCATCAGCAACTGATTACATTTGACATACGCTTGGAAAATCACATGGTGATTGTTGCGGTTAAACCAAAAGTCCATAGCATTGACAGAGTTTGCTTTAATTACTCGCTTGTTATGTAAGCAGTAGTGGTAGTGGTGGTCGTTGTCGATAATAAGGAGAGTTACTTGAGAGCATAACATCCATGCATAGTGACCAGCATTTTACTTGCATACAGCAGGCGCAAATGTATGGAGTTAAATCCTTACTTTCTACCATTCTTGCTTCTTCTTCATTTATTCCTTTCTTCTCCTTCTTCTCATGATGACACCAAGCACATCCCATGACAACAAGGAAAAGATTCCTGTGGAAATTGAAACCAAGTCCAATCCTGATAATGCTCTTGTTGAGAAACGGCTGCTGAGGTATTATACCTAGACATCCACCACCACGATCGCTGAAATCACTGACTTTTGGCTTTAGAAAATTGGATTGGAGATTGATCCCTCTATTATCACTCATGTATCTTTTGGCTTTTCTCGACCGGTAGGGATCATATTATCCTATATAGATATAAAAGAATGACACGAGCCCTTTCTAGATCCAACATTGGTAACGCCAAACTCGGCGGTTTGCAGCGAGATCTCGGTCTCAGTCACTTTGAATACCAGTGGACATTGTCAATATTCTTTTTTGGTTACATCTTTATGCAAGTTCCATCCAATATCGTTATGCGACGCTGGCGACCTTCCACTTGGCTTGGTGTTTTGATGGGGTAAAGAAAAGACCCTCCACTCTACCTTTTCTGGATGCATAGTTAAAGCATGATATGTACTATGTAGAGCATGGGGAATCATTGCAACATGCATGGCTGCATGTCATGATTTTGCTGGAATCGTCGTGTGTCGTTTGCTTTTGGGTGCATGTGAAGCAGGTAATAATACTAGTAGTAATTTATTTGCAGTTGACATTCCATTGACTGATCCAAAAACTTCATGTGGCCCTTTTCCCGGTCCCAGGCTTTTTCCCAGGGGTCATTTACTGTATGTATGCATTCCTAGCTTCTAATTTACACAATAAGGAAATCACTACTGACATTTACCACACCCATAGTGCTAAGCATCTGGTATATGCGGAAAGAATATGCACGTCGTGCAGGGCTCTTTTTCTCCTTCTCATCACTTGCAGGAGCATTTGGTGGCCTCCTTGCATATGCGTAAGGAAAACAAACACTTTTCCAGATTAAACATGTTTCCGTTCCTGGCTCACACATATACACACACACGCAATATGTAGTATCAGTCAAATACCCACAGACCGATTACATAGTTGGCAATGGTAAATCTTTGTACATAACATAGTATGTTAGATACTAAGCTATTATATAGGCTTTTTATTCTTGAGGGTATACCATCCGTTATCCTTGCAGCATTCTCAGCATGGTACCTTCCCGACAAGGCGGAAAGTGCAACGTTTCTTACAATGGAAGAACGGACGCTGCAAAAAGAACGATTGGAACGGGACGCAGGCGCATCACAAGACCAAGTGCCCTTTTCTTGGGCAGCTGCATTTTCTGTGTTTCGGGATTGGAAGCTTTATGCATACATGGTGATTTACTTGTTGGGAACATGTGCGTTGCAAGGTGTTACTTTATTCTTGCCCAGTATAGTAATGAACACAGGCACTTGGTCACATGCTCAATCCCAAGCACTTACAACGCCGCCTTATGTATTGTCGTTCTTGGGTACACTATTGGTCAGCTACAGCTCAGATCGATTCTTTGATAGAGCATACCACATGATGGCATGTAATCTTATTGGCATCATTGGTTTCCTGGTGCTTATCCTTCTTCCCCCTGATCAAGTAGCAGGTCAATATACGGGTGCATGCTTAGTCGTCATTGGTGTTTACTGCAATGTACCACCCAAAGTATCATGGTTCAGCAATAATTTCGGTGGCGATACTCGACGTGCTATTGCATCCGCAGTGATTGTCTCCTTTGGCATGGCTGGTGGTGCTCTCGGCGGTCAAATCTACTATGATCCACCAAATTACACCCATGGTAACACCATCGCACTCGCTTGTCTTGCTGCACAAACTGTCATTGTGTTTACGTTACGCACGATGCTCGCTCGAGAAAATCGTCGTAGGGACGAGATTGCCAATAACGCCCATGCCAGGGATCTTGAGTTGTTGCGTTACGGTGGACCCGCTATGGCAGGAGATAGACATCCAGATTATCGCTATGTGTTATAAACAGACATTTGTATAGTATTATGACCTAAATATATATATACATGCATACACATCACAGCAGTTGTACAGTTGGATTTTCGCGCTTTATGTATAAAATGTATCCGATTGTAGCAGCAGCAGCAGCAGATATTGAGGGGCAAAATACTGTAAAGGGAAGAATGAAAGGTAAAAAAAAAAGAAGAGAAACAGGGGAAAAAAGGGGATAATAAAGCGAGTCTATAATACACAAAGAAAATCATCAAAAGTTGCCAGATGGGACCATGGGCGTATCTTCACCTTCTTCTTCAGAATCAGTCATGTCATCATCCGATGAGTTGTTATCCCCTGTTGCCGCCGTAGCAGCAGTAGCAGCAATAGTGGGCACTTCTTGGGCATGACTTGATTCATTGGGTGGTTGTGGTGGTGGAACAGCGCCAGCGCTTACAGTCGTATTGGGTTCACTAGGTACCTCTACCTCCTCGTCCTCCTCATGTTGATTCTTGAAACGCTTGTTCATTCTTTGTGAAGCTTCCTCAAGCATTGTATCGGTATCTTCACCGCTGTCACTGTATCCGCCATAGACAGGTGAAGACATGGGTGCTTCATCATAATCACCATCCTTCCCTTCCTCATTGTTGGCTGTGGTTCCCTTTGTGGCATCATTATTTGATCCTTGCTTCTTGTCTTGTTTGGAAGAATCGGGATTTTTCCGTTTTCGGCTAGAGGCAGGTCGTTTGGGTGGTGGTTTGGGTCGTAACACCTGCTCACACAGAGCATCAATGCGTCGTGCAACAACCAAATCACGGGGCCAAGCCAATTTTTCAATCACAGTAGGTGCACCTTCTCCATCAGGGTCTTCAATAGATTCTTCCTCTACTACACGCTGCTTGATCTCGAAAAATGGAAGCTCTGGATCATTGAGCAAAAGATCATTTCGACCAATACCGTGCTTGCAGATGCCTTGCAAAAGACCCTTGTCATGTAAAGGCACTTGCCACCATCTAAAATGTCAACATAGGTTAGATAAATTCATTCAAACATGGTATTTGCACGCTGTACTTACCCAGGTAATCCTGATGTCTTTCGTCCTTTCTCCAACAATGAGTCCAGCTCAGGGTTTACCATCACTTGTTCACGGATCGTCTTCATTTGCTCAATACGTTTAAGAGCACGTCGAGCCTTATCATATGGCACAAGGTCCAAATCGACATCAACATCGCCATCACCGTTATAGTCATGATCACCGGAATCATCATTTGCTGCTGGAGAATGGGCGTTGGAAGCATCAGCAGCAGCTGCGGCATCAGGATTGGCAAGTGATTGTGAAGTTGAACCATCCACATTTTCACCATCACCATTCGTGGATGTGGGTGCTTCCGCGTCGTCACCTTGTTGCTTTGGTTTCTTATCATCATCCTCTTGCTTGTGATGCTTGAGCACTTCTTTGCATGATGCGATGAATTTTGTCAAATACAAGTCGAGTGATTCATCGGTCTTCTTTTCCAAGCCTGCAAGTTCCTTGAATCGGCCCCATCTCACATCAGGTTCATCAGGCACCGTTTCTGTACCGAATGACAAGATAGTCTTCAAAAAGTCAGCTCGGTTCTTTTTGGACCATCGGTTGGCAGCTTCTTGTTGCTTGGCTCTCAAACGTTGTTGTTGACGAGACTCACGCTCACGCATTCTCGATTTGCGGTCACGTTCCTTCTTTGCTTCCTTCTCATGCAACTTGCGCTTGCGGACATCATTGGCTTTTTCACGCAAGAAGGCTGCAATGATACGGCGTAGTCGCATGCCAATATCAGCCTTGGATGGCCATACGTAAACTTGCTCATCATCACCGTCGGCTGGTTTGTAATCCTTGTCGTCATCGTCAACTTCAGGTGTGTCTTCCTTTTTGCCGTTCGATGATGGTGGGCCGTCATCATCTTCTAATGCACCGGCACGACTATCATCGTACTTTCTTCCATAAAAGCAAAACTCCTGATCATTGCGCATTGCCAGATACTGTTGATAGCCATGCTTGCAGATACCCAACAACAAAGCACGATCTTCATCAGCGCCCCACCATGGTGCAGGAATAGAACCAGTAACCTTGGGGATCTCAAGCTTCTTTGCATCTTCCCAGCGCTTGGGCATAATCTTGTCACGGATCAAGTATAACATTTGGATACGTAGCAAGAAATTGCGTCCCTTCCGCTCAATGTGTTCGATATAATCGGCAGGTGCTTCCAATAGGAATGATCTGAATTCAGCAATTTGCTTCTTGTTGGCATTCGAGTAGGGCACGGTGCGATCACCACGTGGCTCGTCACGGCAATCGGATTCGAGAATGTACTCGATATCATCGACAAGTTTACGATCTTCATCATTGTTGCGCTCGATTGTAGGAACCACCTTGCGCATAAGTGCTCGAGTAACAGCCTTGAGATCCTTTTCAGATCGACGAGGGAAGTGTGGCTTCATCAAATCCCAACGACCATATCCATAAATCATAAGCTTGCGTTCGTACTTTGTCTTTTCCGACAAGCTCCATAAGCGCATTTGATCACGTCGGCGACTGCTTCCACGTTCAGGTTCTTCTTCATAGGCATCCGAATCATCAGCATTGTCGTTCGAAGAATAGGATCCATCAGCAGGACGGCTACCGAAGCGTTGTACGGCACGACGACGACGGGGTTCATATACAATGAGGTTGTTTTCATCCACTTCTTCAGTAGCATCAATGTTGGCCTTGGCTGCCCATTTCTCCCAAAAGTCAGGGTCATCGATCTCTACACCCATGTTGTCTTCACCAGCAGAGAAGGTAGCCTTGGAGAAAACTGATCCCTTTTCATTGCCTTCGTGACGAATGACACGTGTACGACGCTCAAGAATCTGGTCAATGTCTTCCTCACAGAATTGGGTACTTGCTTCCTCGTCCAACACTGCACCATAAGCACCCTTCTTTAGCAAATCTTCAATCTCCTTCTTGGTGAGCTCATGTTTGCCGTTTGCTCCTCCTTCATCCTGAACGGTGTTTCCGGAACGTTGCATCACAGCCTTATCCAAACCAAGCTTGATACCAGCACGATCAAACATGTCCTTTTCATACGTGTTGCGACAAATCAAACGATAGATTTGGACTGGCTTAGTTTGACCAATACGATGGCAACGGGCTTGAGCTTGCAAATCGTTTTGTGGATTCCAATCGCTGTCAAAGATAATACATGTATCGGCAGCCTATGGAAGCGATATTTAGTTTCTTGGTCATCACCATGTCCAATTCAAAATAAAAATATTTACCGTCAAATTGATACCAACACCACCTGCTCTTGTACAAAGCAAAAAGACAAAGGATTCTTCAATGGGAAGTGTTGTGAAACGATCAATAGCAGCTTGACGTTGGTCACCAGGAATACTGCCATCAATACGCTCGTATGCATAGCTTCGTCCACGCAAATAATCAGCCAAGATATCCAAGCAGCTATCAAATAACCCACGTGAGCGTCCTGCATCATCCTATGTGATCATTGCGTGTTGTTTATACCTTGTGAATTGGGAGAAAATCAGGACCTTGTGGTTGCCAGTGATCAACTTGCGCAAAAGCTTGTCAATCAAGACCTATTTATGCATGACAACCATGTTAGATCCCTTCAATACAAGAATATCAAAGCATATCACTTACCAATTTACCCGAGGATTGAACCAAACAATTGAATTGTTCACGAGGACCATCAGCGTGGCATTCGGAAAGAATCACTTCCTCTGCACCTTCAAGAAGATAGGGATGGATACAGCACTTGCGGAGTTGCATCATGATATTACGAAGCTGAGGCATCTCCTTGTTGGCTACAATCATTTACATGTTAACACTGGGAGGAGATCACTATTACCCAAGCCAATTACTTACTCTTGGATCCCTTTTTGAGGAAGCTAAAGTTCTTTTCGAGGATGGCACGGTACCATTTCTTTTGAGGCGTGGTCAACTCGACTTCAATGACGGTTTCCTCCTTGATAGGAATTGTCTTTTCAACATCCTCCTTGAAACGACGCAACATGATAGGTTTCAAAAGAGCTTGAAGCTTCTCGACTTGGGCTGCTGTCTGCAAGGTGCCAAATTCTGCAAAGAACAACTTTTCATCACTATAACAATGTGTAAGTCATTTCATCCAGATAAAGCCATAGCAATCAATGGATACATACTTGAAGATTTCGGGTTGCATAAAGTTCAACAAGCTGTATAATTCGTCAAGGTTGTTTTGCAAAGGAGTGCCAGTCAACAGGAGCTTGTGCTCAATATAAAAGGTCTTTAAGATCTCAAGCACCTTGGATTGCTATTTAAATCAAAGTATGAGTTAAACTTTTCCATCCATTGCCCACAGCAGCAACATACCTTATTCTTCAATCTGTGAGCTTCATCAAAGACACCATTCTTCCATTGGATTTCACGCAAAACATGTGCACTGGCAGAAGCCTAACTAGGGGGGTTAGTATTCAAATGACATACACTTTGGATGCTGCACTGACCATCTCATAAGTAGTGATGAGCACGTCAAACTTGTATCGGTTAGGGATGGTGTTTCCTTGCATGTCCTTGTAATGGAATTCGGTTTCCACAATCAAGTTGCGTGCTTGGTTGCTGCCACGGAAATCAATCACGTTCAAATCAGTCCAAGCATTGAAAGCGCGAATCCAGTGAGGAATAGCTATGTTGCAAATCATGATTAGAAAAACATATAAAGGGAAAAAGCGAATAGAGACATACTTGACAAGGGTGCCACAATTAGAAATGGACCACGAATGCAGAGATTATGATAAATGTCGTTCAAAAGGGCCACGGATTGCACGGTCTTGCCCAAACCCATTTCATCAGCAAGAATACAAGAGCGATAGTTGTAGTAACAAAATCGGAGCCAATTGAGACCTTCAAGCTGATATGATCTGAGCTCGTTGCCAAAACGATACCTAGCACACAGGATTAGAAGATGGATATCCAAGAGATGTGTGAGATTGGCTTACATGGGAGAGCGATCATAGTGTGTAAAAGGTGTCACCATGGGAATAGGTCGTGGTGGAGGATTGACAAGCTTATGTTGTGGAATTTGACGTCGTGCATGGAATTCATCAATCTTGACTGCGTCGATCTATGCAACAAGAAAATTAGCTCATATACACCAGACCCCCTTTCATTCCATCTACCAACCTGACGAAGATCATCTTCGGTTTCCCATGTACTTGAATCATAAAACAGGCCATTCCACTTTACCAAAAAGTAGATCTTGTTCTCGTCGGTGAGAGGATCGGTCAATTCACCTTCGTCAATCACACGATCCACCTATATACACACACACATGTAAGTATTCCTTTTTACATTCTCTGTGTGTATACAAAAACACAAACCTTTAGGTAATCACGGAAATCTTCACCTCGTTGACCATCTTCATGCCACTTTTTCAAAAACTTCTTGACACGATGTTTGCCCAAATGTTCTCCTTCAATTTGTTCAAGAGGGACCCATTCGATATGATGATAACTCATATTCTAAGAGATAGGTTAGAAATCCATTATCATCATCATCCATGTTTCATTCCTCCTTACCTTGTACTTGACAAGCAATTCTTCTTCTTGTGTCTCATCATTTTGTCGATAATCAAGAATCTTTTCGAAAACCTTGGTGCCAATGGGGATGAAGACTGTTTCTTCAGGTTCTGGCATGGCTTGAGTCTTGTTCTTTTTCTTCTTTGAACCATAATCATCACCATCCTCAAAGTCACTATCATCGCCTTGATCCATCTCTTCGAGGAAAGACTAGATTCATTTTAAATGTGTGAGAGAGACATGCAATGTATGACCCAAAGTGAATGTGAATCTTACCAAGTCTTCTTCATCTTCAGATGATTCCTCATAAGTGACCTTTTTCTTTGTGTTGCGAGCGGCACGTCTAGGGCGAGCAGGTGCTTGTGGCTGTGGTGGCTGTTGATGTGGCTGTTGATGATGATGTTGCTGCATCTGGATCTGGATCTGGTGTTGATATTGCTGTGGCGTAGGTGGTCTAGCGTGCATGAACTGATGCTGCTGCTGCTGTTGATGGTACATTTGTTGCTGCATTTGTTGCTGTTGATATGGGTTCATGGGGCTTGAAGCAGCTACAGCCTGCATTGGATAACCATTAGGTGACCTGGAGAAGGTGTTGATGAATTGAGGATTAGGCATTGGACGCATGCCTTGTTGATGCATTGCCTGTTGAGGGTGTTGCTGCATAAAAGCTGCTGGATTATTATACATCATGCCAGGATGAGGATGGGGTGGTGGTGCATTTGGAATAATGACGGGTTGTTGTGGTTGTTGCTGCTGCTGCTGTGGTGGTGGAGGGCGTTGGAAAGGGATTTGACCCGGAGGAAAACGCATGTTTTGATTTGGTGGAAAATGCATTCCTTGAGCTGCTGCAAAATTCATCTGCTGCTGATGATGATGATGCTGCTGCTGTTGTTGTTGCTGTGGAGATGGTTGTTGTTGTTGCTGCTGCTGTTGCTGTGGAGTGAATTGCGGTGGATACATTTGAACAGGGAAACCTGCTGATGGAGAGAAGGCTGCTGCTTGAGGTGTATTGTGCATGTTGGCTAGACCAGGATGCATTGGTTGTTGAGAAGGCGGAGTGGCATGTGGAGAAAAGTGTTGTTGTTGTTGTTGTTGTTGCTCCTGTTCTGGTGTCATTTGGTAACCAGGAGATGCCATGTAATTCTGGAACATATCTTGAGGATGCGTCATTTTGATGAAGGAGGGAGGATGCTCTCGAGAACGTATAGTCCGACCAGTACCGCTATTCCTCTATATACAACAAGTGAATAAGTGTGTGTGTGTGTGAGTATCTCGTCATCAACAACATAATATCCCATTCATCCACCCACCCAACCCACCCACCCCCAACCAACTCCTCCTCCTCTTCTTCCTCTCTTTTGCATGTTGCACACTGCAACTGTGCCACCTATTTCTTCTCTCAACTCGCGTTCCATATAATAAGGACCGTTGTCATCTTGTCTCCTTCATTGTCGTCATTGGCTCATGGCTCTCTTGGTGTCACCAGCTGGCTGCTGTGCCTGAAGCTTTCCTTTGTGGACGATGGGCGGACTGGACGACAATCGACTACTGACGGGCCAGGTTGTGTTCGGCATGGACTCATCTCTCACCTCTCCATGGACCACCTCTCCCACCCTCTCCCACTCTCTCCATCATGTTGTACCCTGTGATTGACTCCGAAAGACCTACCGATCAAAAGGCAACTGAGTAGGTGCGATTATGACAAAGACTCCGTTTCTATGAGCTGATCGTGAAAGAGCAAACGAGAAGGCTCCAAACAGTGCAAACCACCTCTGTGTCGACTAAACAAGAAAAAAAGAGAGGTAGGAAAGCAAAATGTTTTTCTCTCTCCCTCTATCAAATTCAATTTTTCTTGTTCAGCGTTTCGCAACCAAAATCTGGTGGGCGCACTTTAACGGAGATTGCCACACACAACACACACAACACACCCACCCACACGACACGCATGCCCTGCCTGCCTGCCTGCCTGGTGAATCTAACACACAATCAATCCAATTCATTCATTCATTCAATTGTTGTTTTATCTCATTCAATAAATCAATGGTATTATCATCATAAGAAAGAGTGTGGAGTGAGGGAAGATTAGCCTAACTGATATTGTGTGTGTGCGTGTTCCATTCATACTTTGTAAGCAAATCTCCTTTTCCTTTTCCCTTCTCTCTCTTCCTCTCCCCCATGTAAATGATTTACAATAATACATAAAAAACGAATCATTTGAATGCATATTGGAAACGTGATGTTTTTATTGTGGCCAATACTTTGCATATAAACACACGACTGCTTATACTGGGTGCTGTGGAGAAAGAAAGGGGGGGAGAGTCCAAGGCAACAACGCACAGCTTTGGGGATACATGTATCCATATAAGGTTAGGTCGGCTGTTTAAGATAGCCCTACTTGTTTACGTATGTGCCTGCTGCTGGCTGCTGATGGTGATCATCTCACACAAGCCCACCTGAAAGAAAACCAACCACAGCATCAGCCTTGTGTTCCCAAACCTTCTTACCCGCCATTTTAAAAAATAGTCCACGTTTGAATTGGTGCGGTCTCATCCTTAGTCCTTGAAACCACGTCCAGTATATTAAAGGTTCTATTTCAAACGCAATCTGTATTCCATAAAAGAACGGACCAATAGTAACAAATTGTATTGTTCTCGTATGTTGGTGGTAGATTCACGCCACACACGCTTCCTCCTACCAAAAGTATCATTATCCGATTACTCTCGCTTGTCCATGTTTACCCACAGTAGCGACTGCTTGAGAATTTCCTTCATCCCCACCACCATAGCCTTCAGCGATAGTTTTCACGTGACACTAGAGAATAACTTTGGCAATCATTATTTACACTCTTTGACACCTATTTTGGTGGATAGTATCAAAAGAGAGAAATGATCGTAGCAGCATGCATCATAATGCTTTGGTTGCTACATCGGTGGCACCAGGTGGTATACACAAACACAAAAGTGAGTTGACAGCTGCTGACAACAACACCACCTTTGTGGTTACATCTTATGTAAGAGCATAACACGTAAACGAGTACAAACGTAGTTTCAGGGCGCTGTAAAGCAGTTTTTGACAAAGATCCACACATTTGTATCACCCCGCTCCAGTCACTCATCCCACATGGCAATAATCAAACATATACATGTGTACAACAATAACGCAAATGCTATTAACAAGTTGATCAGGGATACTAATAAGAGATAATATGGGTTGTGCGGATGTTTTTGGAGGTGGGGGGGAAATGGGAATGCTAAATTATTGATCGTGGAAGTCTCTACCATACAATGTGGGCTTCACATAGCCAGCTCGGATGACCCAGTCGCCAAATGCTTCACCGGAATTCCTTTCAGTGGCATATCGCTTGATCATAGGCTTGACTTCCTCAAGAATCTCCTCCTCATTCAAAGATTCCTTGTATACCTTGTTGAGACGTTCACCCTTGTGACCACCACCAAGCAATAGATTGTATCGACCCATGGACTTGCCAACGAACGCCAATTCAGCCAAATAAGGACGAGCACAGCCGTTGGGACAACCCGTCATACGGATGGTGATGGCATCATCACGAAGACCAGCTTCAATCATAGTATCTTCAAGCAAACCAACGAGCTTGGGAAGGTATCTTTCTGATTCAGCCATAGCAAGACCACAGGTAGGAAGAGCAACACAAGCCATAGCGTTCAAACGCAAACCAGTGAATTGGATATTGTCCATCTTGTACTTGGCAAGGTGAGCCTTGGTCTTTTCGAGATCAGCTTCAGGAACGTTGGCAATAAGCAAATGTTGGTTGGGAGTAAGGCGGAACTCGCCCTTGTGCCATTTGGCCAATTCACGCAAACCAGTCTTGACAGGGAAATCAGGCCAGTCCTTCACCTTGCCGTTCTCGATAAACATACCAAAGTGCCACTTGTCACCGACACCCTTGATCCAGCCATAGCGATCAGCATTGTCACGGAACTCGAAGGGACGCTCAGGTTCAAAAGTGACACCACTGCGCTTCTCAACTTCGCCCTTGAACCAGTCCAAGCCATAGTCATCGATGGTGTATTTGAGACGGGCATGCTTACGGTTGGTACGGCAACCATGATCACGTTGAGTAGTCATCACAGCTTCAGCAACGGCAAATGCATCTTCGGGCTTCACGAAACCAAGCATGGAGGCAGGACGAGGGTATGTCTTTTTGTTGCTGTGTGTTGTACCCATACCACCACCGACAGTAATGTTGTAACCAACCACCTTCTTGTCCTCGACAATAGCCACAAAACCGAGATCGTGAGCATAGATATCAACATCGTTGTTGGGAGGAACAGCAATGACAATCTTGAACTTGCGAGGCAAATAAGTGGGACCATAAAGGGGCTCAAAGTCTTGAACAGCATTGCCAGCCACAGGTTCATCAGCAAGCCAAATCTCGTGATAAGCATTGGTCTTGGGGGCCAAACGAGGCATCAAATCATCGGCAAACTTTTGAACTTGCTCGTGAATCTCAGGGATCTCAGTGACAGGAGTAACCATGATATTACGATTGACATCACCACAAGCAGCCAAAGTGCTGAGCAAAGCGTGGTTGATACCACGGATGGTTGAACGAAGGTTGCGCTTCAAGATACCATGCAATTGGAAAGCTTGACGAGTGGTCAACTTGATAGCACCATTGGCATATTGATCGGCAAGTTCATCCATCACCAACCATTGATCGGAAGTAGCAACACCACCAGGCATACGGACACGAATCATGAAGCTGTAAGCCTTCTCCAAGCCTTGCTTCTTGCGCTCCTCACGAATATCACGATCATCTTGGCCATAAGAACCATGGAACTTGAGAAGCTTGCCATTGATTTCAGAAATAGCACCCGTTGACTCATCCTTGAGATCCTCGGCAATAGTACCACGCAAGTAGTTGGAGTCGATCTTCATTTGATCATCAGTGAGCTTGGGCTCATCATCCTCAGCACCGACGTCCTTGACACCAAGAGACTTCCAGAACTCGGGTTGCCATGCTTGGAAACCAGTTTCATAGCCATCAGCATCTTGATCATCACCCAATCCAAGCTCGACAAGGCGGTTGGCACCCAACAATTCAAGCTTGGCATCAAATTGCTTGCCAGGACGGTTGTAGAAAATGGCATCTTCTTCACGGGGCCAGTAGTGGCTGTCACCAAGACCGAACACAGCAAAGTTGAGATCACCCAAGTTGATATCGCCAACGTTCAAGCCGTTCAATGCCTTCCAGAATTCACGAGCGTTGGATGGCATCTCACCTTGACCTGCAGTAGAGCAAATAATAGCAACGTTGGTCTCACCGGCCAAGTCTTGAATGTCTCCATAATCGTCCATAGCCATCAACTTGGTCTTGAGACCACGGGACTTGCCACGAGTAGCAATCTTCTTTGCAAGACCTTCAGCATTGCCATTGTCCGAACCAAAAAGAACGAGAAGAGGAGGACCATTGGCATTGCCAGAAAGACCAGCCAACAACTTTGCATAATCATCACGTGCCTTTGCCTTCAATGCATCATGGCGCTTCTTGACATCCTGTAATAAAGAAAAATAAATGAGTGATCATGTTCCATTCCATCTATGTATGTATTGAATTAACTTACCGATTCCAAAGAGCTTACAAGAGCATTGGCAATATCAGGATTTTGAGCAACCAATTGAGTAAGATGATTTTCACGCTTGAGGAAATCTTCAAGATCCTTCTTGATACGCTGGGAATCCAAAGTGAAAGGCTCCTTGTTTTCAGCTTCAAGAGCGGGATTCCATCGGTAAAGTGGCCAAGAACCATTGTCAACGGACACCTTGGTTTCCTTGAGAGTCTCCAACGAGCTGCGTTCTTCAGCCTTTGGCAAATAGGCAATGACAATGGAAGGACCCTTGTAGGCATCAGCCTCAAGCAAAGCATGCAAGACACCAGTGTAGGAAGAGTAGATAGCCACCGAAGCAACATAGACGGAACCAAAGTTCATAGCATACAAGCCAATATCCTTCTTGCGGTTCTCCTTTTCAACAGGTGACGAATAAGGAGTGGTATCCACAATCAACATGTTAACATTCTCGCCTGAAGTGATAACATGATGAACACCCGATTGACCCAAATCATAAGCCCAAGAATCAGAACCGATCAACCAATTGGATTTAGCCTTGAGAAGATCCTTTTGTGCCAACAAAGCCTTGGCCTTGTCATCACTCTCCAAAGCTTGTACAGCAGCAGCAGCAGCAGCATCGACTTGTTCGGGTTGGTGCTTGTTGGACTTGGCGAGCAATAACCATTGAGACAAGGACTTTTGAGCATCCACGGTAAGAGAAGTGTCCTTGGCAGCCTTTTCCACAGCATCAATGAAACGAGCACGCTCTTGGATCTTGTTGATCAACTTGCCGAAACCATATTCGGGAGTAGCGGTTTCAGGCTTGGAAGCATCAGGAGACCAAATCGAGGCACTGTTGACAGCATTGGCAATCTCAAGACGGTCCTGGAATACCTGATCGAGCATCTTGATATAAGGTGTTTCCACGGGTTCTTGTGCATTGGCAGAGGAGGAGGAGGATGCCTTTTCAGCAGGTTCACCGACGACAAAACGACGTTCCACTTGAGCCTTGTTGAGTTGATCCAAGACGCCATCCACAGCAGCCTCATTGACAAGAGAAGCATACTGAGCACTCACAATATCCACCTCTTCATCACCTGCGACTTGGTATGCAGCAGCCACCTCCAAAAACACAGGGTTCCACGAAGCAGTGAAATCCTGGGGTTCCAACACAGCAATACGCTTGACCGATTTGGGAATTTGACTGAATAATTCGGATGCAGAGAAAGGACGATACACACGAATCTTGAGGACGCCCACCTTGGCAGAACCACCATTCTTTTTGATACGTTGCTCAACAGCATCAGCAGCTGCACCCATGGATACAACCACATGCTCAGCATCAGCAGCTCCCACATAAGAAAACGCAGCGTATTCTCGACCCGTTGTTGAAGCAAACGAAGCAAAAACCTCCTTCAATGAAGCAAACACATCCAAAGCATCCTCGGGCTTGCCTGACTTGTATCGAAGATAGGCGGTTTGTGCTGCTGATTGTGGTTGTTGTTGTTCCTGCTGTGTCTTGAGAGCCTCCAATTCCTCGTCAGTGACCAGCTTGCGCACAATGGTATTGTCAGCTTCAATGGAGGAGCCCGTGGTGTCGTGGAAATGAAGGAATGGTGTGCGTGTCTTGATGGCTGCAACCGTAGCAATGGTGGCGAGATCGCGTGCTTCTTGGTCAGTGGTGGAACACAACAAAGCAAGACCACTTTGGCTCACAGCCATCACTTGGGCAATAGCGTCGGAGGATTGATGACCTGCAGAGACATTCACCACTGCTGGAGTACGGCTACTTGCAAGTTGAAAGAGCTGTGGCACGGCTGCTATAAGGGAAGAAGCTGAAAGATGTCGGACGTCGACGTGTTGGGTAGATGCCATGATGTGTTGTATATGCAGATATGATACAGCAGCAAAGGTAGAGAAATATAAACAATGAAGAAGATGGAGAAATAAAGAGGAGGGGGTTGTGCTGTCAAAAAAGGCTGATGATGATCCGTCCGAGCCTTTCTTTCACGAAAGAGAATGTGATGCAAAAGTTTGGCAGACCACCTTTTGTTACAAAAAACACTCAAAAAAAAAAAGTCCGGGTCCGCTTGAAACGATCTCATATGCGAGATCAAGCACACAATTTCCCATTACTTTCATTGGTCATCCTCACTCTAGCGGATTCACAATCCTTACCCAAGATCATCAATAGAGATGATGTACACTTTATCCATCCACCAACCATCCTTGCAGGATTCAGTCAACCTTGTTGCTATAGTCACGGTTGCTACCCAACATTGGAGTTATCCTTATTTATTCTTGCTCGATAGAACACCATGATCATCTTATCTCCACAATACGTATACAATAAAACGATTACCTTGTTGTCAATGTTATTCATCTCTTTTTTGTGCGACCATGTTTAATAATCAAGCTTGCCCTTTCAACCCCACATTGATTGGTTGAATACGCTGAGCAACCTAGCACATGGCACAGTACAATACGTTACTTTATCTTTCACTGACATCCTATTATACATTTAATGGATCGCTGCATGATTGCTATATTCATCCTTATAGCGTAGGGATATGTAGTATATGACGCAATGATCGTAATGTTACGCCATGCACACGTTGCTTGTTTGGTTGTCACATGACTTGTTCGAGAAGGACTCTTTCTACCGATATCTTATTCATGACATCTACAAGGCTCAGGCCAATCGGCGTTCTTCCAAATGAGCAAATATCCGCAAGTGACAACGTTGGCCTATCATTTTGTATCACGCCATTCATCTTGGCCCGCTCGCAAGAGCCTCTTGTGTTACATACCCAACGCTCTGGATGTCCTGGTATATTTGCATGACACAAGATCATTCCCGATGTGGATCTGCGAATGGCATCATGAATATATACACCGACTTTATCATCCATAAACCTGGCATGTGGATCGAAATGTATTACAATGCATGCAAATAGCTCTTAGAAATGCTGTCATATAGAGGGACACGCGCAGCAATATGAATCATAGTAGTAGGATATGCCTACAAGGTGATAAATGCCATCTCTCTAAATGAGTAAGATTTTTATGCAACATTTGCCGTCTCACAAGAATGTCCATGCGTCTCCATTCATTCATGGTCGATCGTTGTCCACGATCAGGTTCGTATCACTGTAGGCTTTTAATCAGCCTGGCTGGTACAACACGTACCAAAGTAATTTCATGCATGGCGAGATATCTTTTGTCCCGGTATGGTATTACTCTGTTGCGATCTAAAGCTGAGCTTTGACAGTGTGTGCTTTCAATCCATGAATTATAAGACTAAGGATCATCGTTGCTGTATAGAAATCTGCCTATTTGACATTGGTCATGAACCCCTCTTATGCAGTCATCCGAGATTTGCAATCCGAGTCTTGTTAGTAACGTGATGATGACCGTAGGTTTGTGGTATAGTATGTAATCATCCTTCAACGTATACCTGATTGGATTCTCGATCCCAACCATACAAAGCCCACTTGCACACGTCGTGTCTTGTGCATACGAGCAAATTCGAAGAATAGCTGATGGCATATCGAAAGGAGGGCAAATCGGTCAATATTGACATAAAAAACGATCACCAACTATTATTATGCATCATGGACATTTCGTGACACACGCCGTAGTAAAAGCAGCAGGAGACAAAGAAGAGGAACAAAGAGACAATAACCCTACACCAAACGAATAACATACACCGTGAATGTCATATAAAAAACATTTATATTACACATCATCAATGGGATAAGGGGTTAAGCTGATATTCTAGAGGTGAAGGGGGGCAAGACTATGCGTGGGTGGTAAGGCCATATAATTATGAAGCCCAGCTCGGTACAATGTGCGACATTTGATTTCCTGCAGCTCCACACCACCACTATGCCACGACGAGACGACTCGGCTGTAAGAAAGAGATGACAAGCGCTATTCTCCTGCCATTGAAGTTGACAGTTTCTTCTACCATCAGATGCTTCAAGAACAATGGCTATTGCAATGTATTATACCATCAGCTCTAGAACGACTCCAATGCCAACTCCAGGTCATTTTGTTGGGGAAAAGGGAGAGGGTTATATAACTTGTCAAGTATTCAAACGTTATCTTTCTATGCTTGCTTATATTCATATAGAATAGCTTGAGCATTTTATCCAAGAACAACAGTAAGCACCGAGCGTGGGTGGCGACTCTATGGGCCACATGCAGATCAATATTTCTTTGTCTCTGAGACTATCCTCCAAACTTAGCTAAAGCCGATTCTCTACCACTTTCCTCCGCACAGTAAGTCCATTAACAAAAGTCGTCTACGATCGCCTCATATTAATGGATGATGTTGATGATGGTTTCTAGGAATGAATCGTTGAAAGGATACATCACTTTACAAGGTGCACATATTTCAAAAGCCGTACGTCAATGATGGAAATGGTGTCACAAGAAAAAACGTCGTCTACCTTGCAATTCATCATGCATCCTTGTTTTTCTTTCAGGAGTTATCAGTTCGATTGAGCAATGGGTCCCATCAGGATATGCAGCTAAAGGCCAGCATTACCTCAGACATGCCCTACTTTTTGGAGCAGATTCAACAAGGTGCCAATTATCTCATGCTTGCTGCAGAACGTATGGCGACGGTTGACCAACATGACCATGCACTGGTTACCACAGTCGAGGTATGATGTCGGGTATTCACGGTGTGGATGGATTGTGTAGTGGAAAATTAAGGGGTCAAGTGTACAAATCTGCAGAGTGGCTAATCGTGTGTATATACGTGTGTGGCAAACCATGTTTTGCATTTTAGCTGTTGGAGGATGTATGCCAATACGTCGATCGTGCCGAACTAGCATTCGAGTATCCCAACGAGACTGAATTGTTTCCCTACAAAGTATGCCATCCCAAGGTAAGTGTATGGATAAAAGAGGATGCCGAGTGATAGCAAAGGATTAAGATGACCGGTACATTTAGTATTTCACTCCATCCTTGCGGGAAGACGTCGTAATCGAATTTTGTGTTCAAGATGTTTACATTGTTTGCAACACCTTTGCCCTTGATTTTCGTAACAAGTTTGCAGCAACCAACGATACTCATACTTGCGTGTAAGTATGCTCCCTTGCAGCTATGCAAAAGAACGCCACTTGCCTTGTCACTCATTCTGAATCTAATATGTGACGTTATTTAGCATGTACAAGGATAAAAACGCCTGGATCATGGATCAATGCCGGACTCAAACACAATCACCCATGTTGACAGAGCTCAAAGCATGTCTCCGATCCATCCGTGCTATATGTCAAACTTATCGTCAGATGCTTCTTCAAGTCGATGGTTAAATAAACGCGTGTTTACTATGTAAATCTTTCTAGACCTGTCATCTAATATGTGTGATACGCATCTTTTGGGACTCTATTTCCGAAAAGGTAATATTCATAGGGGTTATGGTTGATGAATGAGTCTCCTTGACGCCGTCAGGTACTCCGCAGGTATTTGTATATGCATGTGTGTGTGTGATGCGTGTGTTGTACGCATGTACATGCAAATAGGACATCCTTTTTTTTTTTCTTGTTGTTTTGCTTTTGGTCCCTTTCTTCTTTCAAAATACACACAACACATCAAATGTCGTGCTCATCACCACGCGTCAAGACTGAACCAGAAATCCAACATGAAGATGAATTATTAATGTCTTATTTGAATGCTGATTGCGTATCCAACAATTCGCCATGGTCAAGCCCTTCCTCCAAAACAACTGATCTTCAGCCATGTACGCCTCCTGGTTTCATTGATGGCTGGTCATTGACATCACCTGGTGTTGTTAGCGGCAGTTCAGCGATGATGGCTCCTACTCCTACTCCCATAGCCAATCTGCCACAATCAGCACATGAAGCATACTATCCTGCTATAAGCGCGTCATCAGATCAATTACCTTATCATTATGGTATGGCAGTACCACCTCCACCTCCACCCCAACCATCATCAGTACTATCGTTTCTCGAATCCTTTGGACGGCAATTTGGAGGGACCACAACAACAACGACCACAACAACACCAGCTTCACCACAGTATCATCTACAACAGCCACCTTCACCTGCATCGACAGCCACCTCCTCCAATTCTTCTTGTGTTTCTTCTCCAGGTGTTGGTGGTGAGCAACCCAAACGTAAGCGTGGACGTAAAAAGAGAGATTCTACAGCTTCGTTGGTCACAAGCACTCCCGTCATTGCACCAGCACCAGCACCAGCAATCCAATCTGCACCCACTACGCCCTCTGCTACAGTGTCAAGCATCAAAAAGGATATGGATACACAAACATCTACTACTGTTCGACAGCATAGCAACATGGTGGTTGGTACCAAGCAACGAGCTGCTACTGTGACAACATCATCACTAGATGACAAGGCCGCGGCTGCATTGGCCAAACGACAAGAGCGATTAATCAAGAATAGAGCAGCTGCTTTATTGTCGCGTAAAAGAAAACGGGAACATCTGAACGCGCTTGAAGAGCAAAATCAGACTTTGAGAGCAGAGAATGAGGAATTAAAGTTAAGGCTATCCATGTTGGAGAATCAAGGAACAACAACGACGGGAGGATTTCCATCCATGTTGGCAGACAATGATCAAGATCAGCAACAACCTACAGCAGCAATGTTGATGATGGTAAGTGTGGGTTGCTAGTAGTAGCTGGGAACATGATGGAAGGCTAATCATGAGGGATCCGGTTTTGGATAGATTGTGCTTTTCTTGTTATTACCCCTGATCTCTGCACAGCGACAAAAAAGTCATCATATCAAGAATAGTGTTTATTCATCACGTAGTATTTCTCGGGATAAAACAACATGAACACCAACGAGGTATATAAGCGAGGATCCAGTACCATGTGTATTGTTCTTCTACTTTACGGTGCCGTAATGCATTATCGAGATCTCCCTTCTTCCATAACAAATGTAATCCTTCTTGGTCCTGTTCTTGAGAGCATCCATCGCTTGATTCATCCATATCATCGTCGTCATCATCATCATTGGGATCCACATGCACTTGGGGAACATGGCGTGCTTGTACACGTGCCAACTTGGCCTCTGATATAAGAAAAAGTTAATAACAATCGCACTATTATCCTATCATGCTGTTGCTGCTGCTCCCTTACCTAATACTCGTATTGAGTTTTGCGCTTCACGTTCTTCAGAGGGTGTTTGGATAGATTGCCATCGTGGAACTTGATGAGCCGGGATGGTTGTAGTGTCAGAACCCTTTTGACGAGGTTGCCAGAGCGCATCGTCATCGGACATCTGCTGTTTGTGCAATTTCAGTGTTTGCTGGTGGTTGAATGGAAAAGTGTCGTTACATGGAAGCGTCGTTGGATGTGTGCAACTTGGGAGGGAGCTGAACAAAAAGTGTGTTGAGAAAAGAGATGAGCATGAAAATGAATGTAACCTTGTTTTTTTGATATTGAGATTAACCCAGTGAGCGAGATTAACCCAGTGAGCGAGATTAACCCAGTGAATGAGATTAACCTGGCAAGCGAGATTAACCCAGTGAGTGAGATTAACCCAGTGAATGAGATTAACCCCGTGACCGAGATTAACCCAGTGAGCGAGATTAACCCAGTGAATGAGATTAACCCCGTGACCGAGATTAACCTGGAAAGTGAGGAGATTAACCCCGTGACCGAGATTAACCCAGTGAGTGAGATTAACCCAGTGAATGAGATTAACCTGGAAAGTGAGGAGATTAACCCCGTGACTGAGATTAACCCAGTGAATGAGATTAACCCAGTGAGTGAGATTAACCTAGTGACCGAGATTAACCCAGTGAATGAGATTAACCCAGTGAGTGAAGTTAACCCAGTGAGTGAGATTAACCCAGTGAGTGAGATTAACCCAGTGAGTGAGATTAACCCAGTGAATGAGATTAACCCCGTGACCGAGATTAACCCAGTGAGCGAGATTAACCCAGTGAATGAGATTAACCCCGTGACCGAGATTAACCTGGAAAGTGAGGAGATTAACCCCGTGACCGAGATTAACCCAGTGAGTGAGATTAACCCAGTGAATGAGATTAACCTGGAAAGTGAGGAGATTAACCCCGTGACTGAGATTAACCCAGTGAATGAGATTAACCCAGTGAGTGAGATTAACCTAGTGACCGAGATTAACCCAGTGAATGAGATTAACCCAGTGAGTGAAGTTAACCCAGTGAGTGAGATTAACCCAGTGAGTGAGATTAACCCAGTGAGTGAGATTAACCCAGTGAATGAGATTAACCCCGTGACCGAGATTAACCCAGTGAATGAGATTAACCCAGTGAGTGAGATTAACCCGGCAAGTGAGAATGACCCGGAGAATGGAGCACACCGACAACGGATTATTTACTATGCAACTCGACTGTCGTCCCCGACTAATACACGCGTTTCCTCTTTGTGGGGATTCATACACTGATCTTTATTGATACTACTTTCGTCATTGTGTATCATAGAATGACATTGAAATCAATAAATAATACGATTGATCATGCAGCCTTCCAACCACACATTGAGCTGCCAAATAACACTATAGACCATGGACAATCAATGTCAGTCATAATACCGAACACAAGTTTCCTATTGCGGGAAGACTCTTTTCCATTCCCGCAGAATTTGTGCTTGACAATCAGCTTTCTTTTCCCCTTTGGTCTTTGTGCCTCTCTTTTTCTTTCTCGGACAACCACTGACATGCCACGTTTGATACCATCAGAAGAATTTACAATCCCTGTTCATCAAAGCACTCCTGGATGGGATACCGAGCAACTTGCTGTGGAGAAGCATACCTACCCAGCTCCCTCCAATACAAGCCAACAACGCATCGCTTTCCTTTGGTCACATGCAAATGGCTTCAGCAAGGAAATGATGCACCCATTGATGCAACGTTTTGCAGTCCAACTGCGTTCTCTTCCATCTTTCCAATCAATCACCTTTGATTTCTATGGATTCGATGCACGCTACTCTGGTGATTCTGCTTGCTTAAACAATGATCACCCTTTCAATCCAAAATGTAAGGTTTTTTTACCCTTTTTTACCCTGGTTACACACGATCGTTGCATACACTAACAATAAATCCACTAGATTCATGGTTTGATAATGCCATGGATATGATCCAAGTGATCAAAGAAATGGACCTTTATGACAATTACGACAAGGTCATAGGTGTTGGTCATAGCTTTGGTGCATGCTCGATGTAGGTACCCGTTTTTTTCACATGCCAAAACTCAGCGCATATGTTGAAGTACAAACGATGACTAAAAATTCCATGATCTTTATAGGATGGTTGCCGAGTTTCTATTCCCCAAAACTTTCCATGCTCTTTGTCTTATTGAACCGGTGGTCAGCCCCTACGTATTTCCCTATGAAGCCTTGTCCCAATTCCCTGCCATGTCATTGACTTTGAAACGTCGTGACACGTGGCCAAACCGGTAATAATGGGCAGCGTGATACAATTACCCCACGTTTTTGAAATGCAGCATGGAACTAATGTTGTATTTGTATGTACCAGGGAGGCTTGCTATACGTCGCTCAAGGATCGTCCTTTTTGGCGTGATTTACATCCCGAAGTATTCGAGAATTATGTGGTAAGTCTTCATTTTTACATCACCCGACCCACTGGATTCTCATCGATTTGCAGCAATATGCACTCTACGATACACCCGATGGCAATGTCAAGTTGAAATGCCCCAAGGAGGTGGAACATGTAAGTTATTGCTAAGCTTATCATATGAGCATAGAGTGGCTCATGATCATCATGAATGATATATACATAGGCTGTTTATTGGGCTAGTCTCTATGGATCACCCACCGTCTTTAATTCTTTGAGATGTCTTACTATTCCTGTGCACATCGTGCATGCGGACAGATCCACCTTGTGAGTTGGCAGCAGAATCAAATGCTATCTCATGCTCACATGTATATTGTAGTACCGATCCATCTTCCGCTGATGATATCAAGGCATTATCCCCGCTTATCAGCAATGCTCTCGTCGAAGGCTCACACGTCGTTCCACTTGAAAACCCTGATATGATTGGTAAGAAACACGGTAGTAAAGCATGTCATTCAGGATCGCTAAACATAAACTTCATGATATATAGTGCCCGAGGTTATGCATTTGGTTAATAGAGCCTTGGAGACCCGTGCAAAGTTATAATAGAAAAACCAGCCAATGATTTGTATTACACACTAGAATAAGCAGCTGTTTGCATAAATGCTTTATAGACAACTTGAAACACTCTTTGATTATGTACAAACAAAAGAGAAAATACAGAGAGCTTTATACGCAGAAAGAGAGTGAGAGAACGCCTAGTTGATTGTTGGCTCGATATAAGGGAGAAATATAGAGAGAGAGGTGTGTTATAAATGATGGGTGAGCGCACCAGATGTCAGCATGCAAATAGCGTAGAGTGCTTGAAAGTAGACGAGGTCGATCTGAGGGATCAAAGCTATGAGATGAATCACATCCACCGCCTGAAAAAGTTGAGGCTGGAATCACGCATACGCCAACCTTCGACTTGATGAGTCAATCGTGCGAGTCGATCATCTTCACGTTGCTCCACCGCCTGCGATGGGGCCGGCTACCGGCTGTATGAGAATACAAGGATCATTGTATACAAGTTTGGTCCTTACCCACCGCATTCATGTCTTGTGTTGCAATAACGTTGATAATATCCTCCTCTTCCTCTTCTTCCTGATCCGCAACATCATCCTCAAATTCGTCATCGTCTTCATCGTCGCCCGTAGTACATTCACGAGGTCGCATACGAAGCCATTGCATTCTTGGACCGACGACCGACTTTTCATTGACACGGAAACCAAAGATACGTGGTTGATAAATGTGGCGTCGTGGTGCTGGTACCAAATCATTAAAGGATTGAAATAATAAATGTGCATACGTCGTTCCAAAATGGGCACCTAGAAGGAGAGAAAAAAGGGAGACGTCAATTCTTGATCCCATCGCACATCCATCCAATCACCCTCCATACAGTACCATCCACATTTTGAGAAATCAAGCTTGGAGGATTGTATAAGTCCATACAACGAGGACAGTAGAGACGTACACCTTCACGACCTGCTTCATCGTAACGGCCACAAGGAATAACAGGACATTTGCCGCAATAGACACGAGGACAAAAGCCAAATTGCTCGGCGAGATAACGTTCAGCCATCAAACGAAGCCCGTTGCGTGTCAACAAGTAACGCTGATGAATCAAGCCATACAACATGGCAGCATAAGGCTCGACAACACTTGGATGTGCACGTTCACCACTACGTCGTTTGGTGGCAATAGGTCGTTCCTTCCAAAAGCCATCATCCTCTTCTGACGGTTCCTCTTCTTCCTCTTCGTCCTCTTGGTCAGCAAGCTGATCGTCATCTGAGGGCTCCTCTGGTTCCAAATCGAGAATCATTTCCAGGGCTTCGTCATAGTATGGTACAATGGCCGACAATCCTGTCAAGTTGAAGTCGTCTTGAATAAAGTCCTCGGGCACCTCTGCATAATACTCGTGTCCTGAGAGCGAACAGAACCAGCTAATCCAACTTTGCAATGAGCTGCCAGTGGTGGATACCTGCGAGTCGTCATCTGAATAAAAAGAAAGCCCATCAGCACCAAGGAGTATCCCAACGGAAGGAGCTCTGGGGATTTGGAATAGTAAATACCATATACAGGATTCGCAGAAGGGAAGAATCGGTCCATGGCAGATAATGACAAGAGGCTATAAATAAAGGCATGAGTCAAAAAGAGGTCCAAGTAGTATGAGGGAAAACACGTACGTGTATTATTATGCACAGACACTCCAAAAGTGCGCGCCTGGGTGAGATAAAGGTGTGCACACACACAGCTCGCCATTTGCCCTTCAAAAGACCTGTGACGTTGGTTGGTTGGTTAGATAGATCACCCCTCCCACACACGCACACTCATTGCCTGATCCGTTTCGAATTCTATTATCACCAAATGATAAGGACAATGAAATACAATCCATCCCAAATTAATAAAGAAAGCTATCTTGGGTCATCCATGCAATCTACATTTACAATCACCCGCCCAATACCTAACTGGTACCTTGATTGTTCCCAAACCAATTGCTTGAAGTAGTTAGCAGCTTGCTGTCTTTTTTTCCCACTTGCCTTGTTTTGAAGGCATCTATACATCCGATGTTTCACTCACGTGCTTCCTATTATCATCATTTGAAAGAGAGAAGGTACATTAATTTCACTCACTGGGTTAATCTCTCTCACCAAGATCTTTTTTAATACGAATTGGATATTAGATAACAGTACTGCATGTGTCCCATAGGATATAACTTTGTCAGCATCAATCTTTTAATCATACTCAAAGCATTCACCAGTACATTCGCACGATTTGCTCCAGATACGTCTTTCGGAGCACTGGATGGTGATACACCAAGACCAGCAGTGTACCAGCCCAAGGTAGTTTTTTGGGGATTGACTCTTAGGTGCAAGTCGTACATGCTGCAGTAAATCTCCTTGTCAAGAATAATTTGAGATTGCTTTTTATCATTATGTACACAGAAACAGGGATAGCAAAAGTGATGGATGGATAATGAGTGTTGGAATATAGTGAATGGGAATAGTATGTAATTAAAAAGATGGGTTGCGGTAAGTTTGGTGTTGCTCAGCGGCCAATTGTCAAAGAAAACTTTCGTTTCTTGGATGCACGAGCTTGATGTTTGTCAGGCATAATTGGAACAGTAGGGCAACGATTATAGGACCTGTCATGTTTCGAATTGACACACAAAGTTTTGTGGATTGATGAAACCAAGATTAGGTCATCCAGGCGACCAAGCAGATTGAGAAGCTCATCCTTCCTCTTGGGAATTTCGAATGATGTGAGCTCGGTAAACGTGTATAGATTGTCTGATTGCAAGTGCATGACAAAGAAGGTGATCGTGGTGCCTAATAAGGAAAGCGTGTTCAGTAATTCAACAAGTCAAATGATGTACTTTTTTTCACTCACTGACAACTTGGAAGCCCATAGTGACTTCTAAACCAAACTCATCCAGTGCATCTTTGCAAAAAATGGCGATGCGGTAGAAATCCTCGACAAGCATAGTAGGTGATATGTTCTTATCCGCCTTGATTTCGCCGTACACGTTTGTGTACGCATATTCATATGATTCATAGACGTCAATTTTGTAATCTGGTCGGGTGTTGAAGTCGCTGTCATGCTGCTCTGAGTCTGAGACCAGATTTGAGCTACAAAGTATGACTGAGCCAGGAGAAATTTATAGTCGTCACAATGCTTACCAGTGTGCAATCCTTGTTGGTTGCTTCGACCCCAGCAAACCGTGAATCAGTGGATGCACATAGCTCGCCGATAAGTGGGCTTCTGATATTGGCTTTATGTGGCAATCATACAAATGTGGAATCCTTTCAAAACATTAAATGAGAGACCATTAACCAAGAGGTCATTTTTGGAGCTTACATGGTGGCTAATGCAAGTAGAACATGCTTTTCATTCTCGGGGGCCTGGGAGCAAAGAAGGTAGATCTTGGATAATGTCACTTCCTCAGTTACTGTGTCGTTTTTGAACTCCTAAGCGTTTTAGATACAGATACACGACCGATTAAAATAACAGAAATTGGATATACGTTGAAACGTACCATGAGTATATCCTTCACCTTGAGGAACAAACTTTGATCGAATGTTTTTCTGTGATACAATGTTGCAAATAAGTCATGGCGCATGGCCTTAAGAAGCTGCGGAGGGAAGATTTCAGGGGGCAGATTCTTGTAGTCATGGCGTTCTTGTAAAACCAAGATACCGGAATGTGACCTAACAACCATTGTTAACGCACAGAGCCACATCAATTTGATTCGGTTTCATTTTGATGCCAAATCAACTTACAACAGGTCATTAAAATGATCGACTAAATCCATTTCAGATCCAGATCGATTGGCGCATAAAGTCCGATATTGATGAAATTTAAGTGATATGTCTTCAGCGCTGACTATCCAGTGATTTTCGTCGTTTGACAGCGGGCAAGCGAACTCGCTAAAGAGCAATAATGTAAGCGTTGAATAACGAGAAAGAAGAGAAAAAATGGGGATCACAGAACTTACGTGACATGAGCGTTATCCGTGTGGGTAGCCAAATCAACTTTATTATCGAAGACCTCGACGCAGGAGATACAAGCCATCTTGACAGTTGCATCCGGGAATGCTTTCAAGTTGGCGTCGTTCCAAACGCGCTGTCCATCCTTCATTTTATCTCCCCTTTGGCGAGAGGGTACAAGTTTCTTGTGAGATGTGAAAATATGGTTTCGGCACTTCTGGAACGATGCGAATGTATCCTGGGTGCAATACGGGCATGTCTTTTTTATAAGAAGAACTGATTGTGTGCTCATGGCGACGAAGGAAATGGGGAAGTAAAAGGCTGCGCAGCGAAAAACGGGTAAGGTGTAGCCAAGGCAAAAACGAAAAACGGGTAAGGGGTAGGTAACCAAGGCAACAGCCCGCCATTTTTAGGAAAATCCAATAATCTCACTCACCGGGTTAATCTCACTTGCCAGGTTAATCTCATTGTTTGTGTTAACTTTTTCTCAAAGTCATCGTATCTTTTAACAGTTGAATGTGTTTTTTACTAACGAGAGTGTTTCACTTTTCACAGGAACGGTCATGGTGAGTGTTTATGCGATAGGGGTAAATGGTAATCAGCACCAGGTTAATCTCATTCACTGGGTTAATCTCACTCACTGGGTTAATCTCACTCACTGGGTTAATCTCACTCACTGGGTTAATCTCACTCACTGGGTTAATCTCACTCACTGGGTTAATCTCATTCACTGGGTTAATCTCGGTCACGGGGTTAATCTCACTCTCACTGGGTTAATCTCGCTCACTGGGTTAATCTCACTCATTTAGTTCACAAATTGGAAACTGATAGCCCATTACTCCTAATCACCTTTTTTTACCAATACAATGCATGTGAACGATTCTGCTGCTCTAGCCCATCATTTCAAGCTTTCAACTTTCTTGATCCGAGAGGATTTACTAGCAACGCTCAAACAAAAGAAGTATCATCCAAAGGCATCAGAAAAATCAATTTGGATTTCCCGTTCTTCCACCCCCAGTTTTATTCCCTTCAAGTACAACTACCACCTGCGAACGATTGTGCTGCTTCAGCCCACCATGTCAATCCTACAACTGCCTTGATCCGAGAGTCTTTTACTGAATGGCAAGTCCATGGCATAGTACACCCCACGACAACTCCCGCGTTTCATGACACTTCACCTTCTCTTGTACAATCCTCGACCGCGATCAATCGTACGAGCTGTTGCCATTAGCAAGGTCTTCACTCCATTTTCTCCCAAATCACTTGCAGCAACTTGCATTGCAGCCGGCTTTTACGTGAACAGCAGATAGCCATGATATAGGAGCAGCTTTATTTTACGTGTAACAACTTGATTAAATACATACAACTTCTTATGGATATCCCCATATCAACCATCAACTACTACTATTGCGCAATACAAGCATTCTTTATCTGGTTGAGCTGCGACAGAAAGTGAACAAGCTAGTGATTGACCAACTGACGGATGGGAAAGGAAGCGATCACAGAAGTTCTTTGTATCAACGTATTGGACTTACATTGCTTATGGATGGATGGATGCAATCAAGCACAGTGATGGGTGATCCTGAAATGTCGATTCGATTACTTGGCACGTCGTCAGCAGGAAGAATGGATCATGCTGCGTGGATGCGGCTGGGATGCATGATGGATTATTGGATGGCGTGGATGAGGCGGCTTGTATCTTTGACAAAAATCAGTTTGCTGCCATGGATGATATTGGATGATGGAGCCAGGGCACGTGCAGCAAATAGTTTGAAATCATGGGTGAAGACGTTTATGACGGCGGCACTCAAGGATGCAATGACAAAATGATACCCGCTGATTCTATACGATCCACTTGGTTGGTTTCTGGAATGAAGGATAGGAACTTGAAGGGCGGAAAGCGAGATTTGATCATCCACATCATTGCATTGACACACCTTTTTTCCTTTGTTACATTACATTCTCCAAAGCATCCTTGTTCATATGCTGATAGACGATAGGCAGTGGCGATTCTTAGCGGACTGCACACAGGTTTAAATAGACGTTTGTATTTTCAAAGATAATAAACCCAGAGAAACGATACCCAACAATCATGCTTGTTACAGAAGCTTAGTCCATTGTAAGCTTAAATCACGTTTAAGAAGAGCGAGCTCTGATATAATGTGGCACGAGTACATACATATGCTCACGTATGACAAATTTAAGCATGCGCTAATCAGTTTTGGCGAGGGTGTCTTTTTACTTTGCGTTAGGTAAACTTCAAAGGAGGCCATCACTTTTGATCATTTGCGTTTTGCCTTTGCTCATTGTATTTACCGTATTGCTTAAATTGAAAGTTTCTCATTATGATACAGGTGCATGATCCATTTCAAATAAGGTACGTGGTTTCATGTAGACATTACATGGAACGGGGTGCTACGGCTCATGACTTCCCTATAAGGTCCAAGCGCGATCCTTTAAAGAGCAAAGTAAAAAACGCTCTTGGCAAAATCGATATATCCCGCAACGCAAAATGGAGACTCGTGTCACGCAAAGATGTAAAAAACCAAGCACAAGATTTAAGTAAAGTCCATTACTGTCAGTTGACAGAGCCAAACCACACATTACACGCATGCACATCCAAATGGGGTAAGTGCAAATAAAGGCAACTCCTCCTCGTCACGAATCGCATGCAAGCTCCCGCACGCTCCCATGCCACAATTCCTGCGTCCCTGTCAACCTTGTTTATTACTTTTATCCATTTTCATGCATCACTATTCATATCACCATCATCATCATCGTCATCATACTCAAAATAATACCTCAGCATTATCGATGTCTATATCGGTAGAGTAACGTTGAATACGTGTCATATCGGATCTCATGGCGGAAGTCTGGCCTTGTTTCAGAAAACGACGCGATCGACACTTTAAAAAAGCTGGTGTTACTGGTGGCTGTTGCGGAATTGATCCGAATTGTTGGGTGCGCCGAAATATGGTTTCCGGGCAACACAATGACATCAAGCTGACCTTTTAATTCAAAATATGATGGCAACAGAAATACATGGAAATCTTGTCATCATAAACAGTAACAAGGGGGTTGATGATAATAATGATGAAGGGGAATTGGGGGGAAGGGAGAATTGGTGGGAAGGCAACCACGCAGCAGCAACAAAAGGATGACACCACAGAGTGTGAGTGACAGCATGATTGCATCACTTTTTGTGCTGACGGCATGCATGCACTTTTTATGCACCATCACAAATAGATGTCATAGTAATGAGAAAGGGCAGGGCAGGATCCGATTATGAAAATAGGGGGAGGAATGATGATGAGCTTAAGGAATGCAGCAGCATCACAAATCAACGAATTGACCCAAGTGTGCGAAAACAGTAATGGTGCTGCTAGGATGGGATGGTTCCATGGAATCACAAGGAAACAACCAATTACACAAATAAAAGATTAAGGCCATTCATGATGCCAAAGCAACGAGATCGATGAGAGCATCATTATCATCATCATCCCCCAATGAGAAACAGTCCCCCTGACTGACATCAGGGAAAGCATGTCATCATAACACTGTGTCAATGCCTCGTCCAAATTTGGCACATGACATCATTTGCATCTCCCTCCGCTCCCCAAAACGTATATAAACAGCACCTTTTTTTGGGTTTCCTTTGTTCCACGCCACACACACTTTTACTTTTTTACACGCTACTTGTTGACAAGACATTTACACACACACACGTCACCATGACCTCTTCACGACAATGCATGTCTATTGATGCCATCATCTGCAACCCTTCTCATCATCACCATCAGTCAGCTGTACCAGCCGACGTTGCCATGACCACCACAGAGGCACCACCTTCACCTCCAGAATCCACCTTCAGTATGCCTACATCACCCCCACCATCACCTTTGATGAACAATGCATCCAAACGATCATCCACATCTTCAACGTCGGGTACCACTGCTGAACGTCGCCATCGAAACAAAATCGCATCAGCCAAGTATCGCGCTAAAAAACAAGAAAACATGCGCTCGATGGCAAACAAATTAGCCCAAGTGACAGCTGAAAATGCATCCTTGCAGCATCAACTGAGCCAAGCACTGGAAGACAATGAAGCACTGCGGAGACTTTGTAAATCAATGATGACTTCCTCCCATCAACAACAACAGCAGCAGCCAGCAGCATAAAAAAGTTGCGTGCCCATCTCATCATCATTCTTCTTCTCCTCCTCTTGCTTTTTCTTTTTGTCCTCTTCCCCCTTTATGCACATTAGCTTACCATTTTCCCTGTTTATGTTTGTCTCTCATGATTTTTGTATATAACCTCTCTCATTTGCATACCCCCATTGAGTCTTCGTTTATGATCACGTTTCATAAAAACAGCTAGCATATTTCAAAAGAGTCATTATTTGTCCATGCCGAGAAGTTTGTGTAACATCTGAGCAATAATCATGACGAAACGTATCACCATGCCATTGCGAATGGTATGCACCCAAAAATATGTCCTTGTGTAACACGATCGTCAATGATACTGCTGTTGGCGTCATGGATCGCGTAACGCCGTCATGGGAAAAAGGGTAACCCAGGACACACATCATCATCAGCTGCATAATGATACTACTGCATGGTGGGGGTAATTGCAGATCATGATGACATTGCCATGATAGATCTACTATGATGTGATGATGATGATGATCTCGGCTGTTGCCACCCTCCGTCGTCGTAGTAGTAGTAGTAACATGGTTACAACTTTGGATCTAAACTCTGATGGGAAATAAACAAACTTTTAAAGTTCTCCCAGTTTTTAGGTACGTACATTGGATGAAAAGAGAGCTAAAGCAAGTACCATGATATAACGGGAAGAGAAATCTCTGGAAATATCTAAAGCAGCATGATTTATCGTTTGGTTTGCAACTACTGCATGCATTTATTATGATAGGTTGATAATGCCTGATAGGTCAGACTAAACTAATATCAGCAAGTGTATGTATGACATTGACGTTGCAATCATTCGTCGGATGGTGGGTCATAAGGATTGTCAAAGAAAGTGTCATCAAGTGAGCCATGTATCATTATTCATCATGCAGTGGTAAAAAGTGGCGGAGCATGTCCTCTTCCTCCTCCTTCTTTTCCGACGACGACCACAATGGCGAGGGATATGAATACACCAATGTCCATGGAATACGGGAAAAAAAAAGCCACGTTGAAAGGTCCATCACCATTGATCATGCCGCAGTAGTAGTGCCATCGCAATTACCATACAAGTTAAGCCTCTTATCGCTATGCTAGTCGTTGTTTGACTCTCAGCACGACATCCCCGCTTGTTCTTTTTGCCTCCCATGGGAAAGAAGCCAATTGTCACCAAGAGTCACATTATGAAGTTGGCCTCTCAAGAGGCGATCGCCGATCGAGAAACGGGGGCATCGAGGCGAAACAGCTGGATAGAAAACGAACCGACGCTCACTGAAGATTCGGCCAACGTATTCGACGAGTTGTGCAATGCTACCAAAGAAGGTATGATTCCCAAATGCTTTTGCTCATGTTCACGCGCTCACTCGTGTTCTATGTATAGGCGACTTGGAAAAAACGGAAAGTCTTGTGCGTAACTTTGGTGCTCCTATCAATATGGTTGATAACTTCCAATGCAATCCACTTTATTATGCTTGTAAGTTGGGGATGGTGATGGTGATGATGATGAATAGGCTCTGATACTCTGTCTCTAGGTCTATGTGGTCACTATGAGGTCAAACTAGGAAAGGGTGATGGTGATGATGGTGGATGATGATACTAATAGCGGTTTTTATATGCGCAGGTTGTCAAATTTCTGCTGGAGAATGGCGGTAAGGCTGGAATTCAAGAGCCCCCAATATATGCAGCATATGCTAATCGGCATACAACACAGCTCAATGCGATCCAAACACCTTTACAGGGTAAGCAGGGTGACATGGTGGAAAGTGTGATGTGGATAGCTAATGTGGTGATGGTATTGCATAGCGAACGATGTCTCTATGGTGCATTGAACGATAAGGTGTGTTTGTGTGAAAGATCCAAGTGGTGGATGTGCGTACTCAACGATTGGGCGATATAGATTCGACGACTCTTGCGATCCTACAAGTTCTCCAAAGCAATCAATGAGAATCAGGCAAGTACTATGGAACCTATCATGGGCGATTGCTTATCCGTTGTGTGAATATTGTAGCCGTATCTTCAATTCTTGACGGATTTACACGATGATCATCCTTATCACGACCTTACCTTTGTTATATCCGACATGTTCAACGACACCGAATTCCCTGTACAACGATTTGTAATGGCTGCACGATCCAAATACTTCCGTGAGCAACTACTGGGTCGATGGTGGAATCAATCGACAGTGAAACTTTCATCCAAATTGGTCAATGCGACGGCATTTGCTTCAGTCTTACAATATCTATATACCGGTCAGCTTGTCGATATCAACAGCGATATATTGGAGAACATGATCTTTGTCAGCAAGCATTTGCATATGCCAGACTTGCAGGCTCGATGTGAAGAGTTACTACAAGAGGGAAAGACATCCAAGAATGCTCTGCGTGCACAGGATGCCAAAGAAATGGCCAAGATTCGAAACGACTATGAAGCCTTTTTGGAGACATTGTTTGCGTTTGCCGCCCATGTCAACAGGAGCGACAAGGACAGCCATCTTTATACAGTGACTCAGTCATGGCTCGAGCAACCTGATGAAGAAAAGATAAACGACACGCCACCACCACCACCACCACCACCAGAGGCAACCTTTGCAGATGTCGGCATCTTGATTGACAATATTGTATTCCCATGCCACAAGGCCTTTTTATGTCGCACTCAGTTTTTCGATATTATGTTGGAAGGCACCTTTTCTGAAGCGGATGTCCAAACCTCGTGTATTCGTTACAGCCAAGGACGCGAGTTACATTTACCCTTGGTTGAGCTCCATGAAGTATCGGCCGAAGCCTTTGGCTATGTCATGGAATACTTGTATACGGATCGATGCACCATTCCAGTGGAGGAGGCTTACGATGTATTGCTCGCAGCGGATATGCTTATGCTCGATCGTCTCAAATCCATTGCAGCTATCGCATTGACTACACCCGATGAGCCTATACTTGATATTTACGACTTGACGCGCACGGCAGTAAGTCTCAATGTCGATCGACTTGAACAATGGTGCATTCGTTACTTTGCCGATCATTTGGATGATTACATCAAGGAAAAACGATTTCACGACCTTATTCGCGAGAGTGCTCAATCCATTGCAGGACGCCAGGAAACAGGTAAACACATTGATGACTTTAAGGAGATCACTCGTAGACTGAAGATGGTGCAATATAGATTCAATTCCTCTCATTGATGATCTACGCTACTTTTTGGGCAAGAAATATTGCATTTTTGAAGAAGATATGAATCCAGAAGGACGTGTTTCTGAGGAATACAAGGACACGTGGACTGAATTGGAGACGCTGTACAATGAAAAGTTAGAGATGTTAGATAATATCCTCGAATCTCTGGGATTAGAAGCTTAGATTAGTAGTAGCACCATTTGCTTAATATTTGTGGTTGAAGAAGGGATGCTATGGATGATGGATTTGGTCTAGTGTAATGCTCTCACCCCCGACGACTGCAAACAATGCCCAGATCGGGATCGGATCGGGTTAAACGAGAGGAGGAGATGAAAAGTGCTCAGATTCCGAGGGTGTTGTGTCATGCGCATGTAAGAAAGGATCAATTCCGACAAGATATTCATGTATACGTGTAAAAGTTTTAATTGTGGAAGGGAGCGAAGGATATGAAAGTATTATGGAAGTGTACTACTGGTTACATGATGTTGTTTTTCCATGACGACGATGATGTAGTGGTGGTTGCTTGGGGTCATGCATTATCATCATCCCACGGTCCGTATACTAGTGCAAGCACTAGTGTTGTCTGTAAACAAGCAACTTGATACAAAAGGTAAAGCGTCAAGAGATTGTGCATCCCCGATGTGCAAGTCACCGTGGAGAAACGGTATATCTACAATGCATCATCATTATAAGTTGTCGTCGTCGTTGCCAGCTTACTTGGAGGAAACAAATTTCCTGCTGCCATACGCAACTCTTTCGCTCCTCCTTCACACACTCACACTCACTCACTTACGTTTAATCCCCTTCTTTCTTTGGAGCAATGGCCGACTTTGACGTAATTCCCCGGGACCATCTCATGTTCAACCATACTGTGCCTCTTCATGTGGCCACCAACCACGTCCTTCTCATCACCGATTGTCTACAACTTCCTGTCGAATTGCAAGACGGTGTTTCAAAGATCATGAAATATGCTCCGCATAAGAACTTTGTAGACGAAGGTGCTATGCAAGATAATGGGGCTGAATACCGTTGGCACTTGAGGTAGGACAAAAAAAGAATTACGCTTGTGTATAGGAGCATGCCTTGAATTGATCGATGTTCTATCATACAGCTTCGGATATGATCAAGAATTGCGTCCTGGGCAATTGGTGGTGACGAGCAATTACTCGAGTTATAAGGATATTGCCACTGGAGACCGTTTTGAAGTTTATGTGCGGTATCATCGCAAATTGGAAGGTGAGGTGATAGTGTCTAATGATCCTTTCTTACAAGGGATAACCAACATCTCAGCTGTGTGTAGCATTTCGTGCCATTGGTCGGTTGCTAGGTGCTGCAAGGGATCTGCTGGTACTCACAGATGATCATGGTCCATTGGTCAACTTTTCAGAGCAGGCACAATTCGATACACAGGGGTAAAGAAAAGATATGAGGATGGAGTGTAAACGATGGCAGCTGACAAAAGGGTAATAGTGTCATGGTCGATTGCAGCAGAAACGGTGTGCTACGTCTTGAGAGTGTCAACACGTTATTATGCAATATGGCTCTCATGGGATTATCCATGCTTCAACTATATACCGAGGATACATATGAAGTAAGTGATTTGTCGATTACAATGTCAAATGATTTACTCACATTTTCATTACGTGTCAGGTGGAAGGAGAACCATTATTTGGTTATTTGCGAGGTAAGCATGGATGGAGTTGCTGCATCTTTGGGGCACCTGCTAACAACCGTGTATCGCTCATAGGTCGCTACAGCCAACGAGAGCTAGCGACCATAGATGATTTTGCCTTTGATCTGTAAGTAACACGAAGACCAAGCATTCTGATATCTTATCATTGCATATAGGGGCATCGAAGTCATACCATGCATTCAAACACTGGGTCACTTGGGTCAAATTCTGCAATGGCCACATTACGCTCATCTCCGCGACAACACTGAAGTGCTTTTAGCTGAAGCAGAGACCACCTATGAATTCATTGAAAAGTTGATCAAGGCTGCAGCTGGTCCATTCCGCTCAAAGAGGATCCATCTTGGTATGGATGAGGTAGGTGTTTCTTTCCCTATTTGAGAGGATATATTACCATGGTACTCATGGCAATATGATACAGGCACATGGTCTTGGAGATGGACGTTATCGTCAAATCTTTGGTTACAAGGAACCCACGCGCATTTTTGTGGAGCATTTGCAACGAGTGAATGAGATCTGCACACGATTGGGGTTGCAGCCGATGATATGGTCAGATAGTAAGCATATTCCACCATCCCATGACTGGACGCATTGTCTAATCACATTACCTCTTTTTTTCATGCACCAGTGCTTTTCTGCTTAGGTAAGATATGAGTTGATAATGGCAATAAATCGGGTACTCATCGATCCACTTGCTTTATGTAGCTGCAAAGAACAATACTTTACAAGGCTACTATGATGAAAACAACAATCCAGCTGAAGCCCCGGAGCTCGTAGAAAGCATGCCACCCAATATGGAGTTGGTGTTTTGGGATTATTATCACACAAGCCCTGATATCTATGCACAAAAGTTGCAGCAGCATCGAGAGCTAGGATGTCAACAGCCTTGGATCGCATGTAAGTCATCGTAGAAAATCGGAGCACTTCACATGTGTTTTGCTGATATCACCTGGAAATGGAAACAGCTGGCGCATGGACATGGAGCCGATTCTGGACAGGACTTCCATTTACATTTGAATCGGTGCGTGCGAGCACAATAGCGGCCAAACACAAGGACAATGGCGTACGTAACGTTTTCATAACCATTTGGGGTGACGAAGGCAACGAGTGTGACATGTGAGTTTGAACATCGATATGCCAAGACAATAGTAACAATGATATCATGTATAGCTTTTCATCTTTCCCAGCACTTTGCTATTATGCAGAACATGGTTACACTGATCAAGATGAAGTCAACATCCCTCTCTTAAAGCGCAACTTTGGTATGTGGGCATGTGGGGATATGCAATCGGCAGTGTAGTTAACAAATGACTATAGAAGGTATCTGTGGAGCGAGTTTTGATGACTGGGTGTTCGCCTCCAAGGTAATATACGATGGTGGTACATGTTCATTGTTTGATTTAGCACACTAAGCTAACCGGAGTCTGACACAGATTGATGATACACCTTCCGGCAATCCGATCACAATTCGTACACACTATGTTCCTAATATAAGCAAATGGTTATTGTGGGAAGGTGAGTAGTATAACAAACCAGTCATAGGGATTGAAAAATGGGGGAATGTGTGCAACATGAAGCGTTATTGCTCACATGTCATTATATATAATTTAGACCCTTTCCTGAGTTTTCTTTCTCCACAATATGTTGACGAGGATCTTGAAACACATTATGGCGCGATCGCAGCTCACCTATTCGATGCCATCGAGGATAAGCGGGACACACATCCATTTAATGCACGACTGGAACTTCCGGCAAGGCTGGCTATGGTGTTATCGCTAAAGTGCCATTTACGTCAGCGGCTTGTGGAAGCATATCGCAATCGAGACTATGAAAGATTGTACGACCTTGCTCAGGGTAGGTTGACACGGCTGCGGGAGGAAGTGGATCGGTTGTGGCGATGCCATCGTAGCCTGTGGATGAAAATGAACAAGCCATTTGGTTGGGAAACCTTGGAGTTGCGTTATGGAGGATTGCGTGCAAGGTTGGAGACCATGTACGACCATATCATTGCTCATGTGCAGTGTATGTTGGTGCGAAAAGAACAACAGCAACAGCAGCAACAAAGCATGGGAGGAGAGGAGAACAACAATGGAAACGGTCAAGAACGACGCCGATCGTCCTCAGTGGCCGAAGAGTTGCTGGACGAGGAAAATGTTCATTGGCGAATTCCAGAGTTTGATGCGGATTTAGAGTGCTTGTATTATGGTTCACGTACCAACTTGTTGCTAGATTATGCTAGAGTAGCTACACCTTCACGCCCTGGTTAAATGAGTTTCCATAAAAGCCGGTAGATTAGACTACAAAAAAGAATAAGCTTTTTCTTCCTTGACATATCGCATGTTTGATCCTTTACTGCACGTGGCTGTTGATGAAAAGCTTGAGTGCGTTGAAAAAAATGGTGCCACAGTCTGCACCCTGTGTTCTTTTTCTCAAGGGCAGTGTGCACTTTTCCCCCAGCACAAAACTAGATATGCCATAATTGGCTCTTACCGTACACGACAAGCTGTTATCGAAAGCGGCATCGATTACTCCTTTAGTGCAAAGTACATTACCATGGTGTTGGATTCATATCGATAAGCACTTGTCAACCCGGGAGCTTTTGTGTTGCCTACCACGCGTTTGACGTGCGTTATATAAAGCAGTTAAGCTTGGGAACGTGTCATGATTGATATCATATTTTTTTCTCTCTTCGATTTTTTTTCACAATGTATCCCTCTCCTCGTCGTAACCAGGCCTTTGGCCACAAATGTCAGATTTGTGGTTCCATGGTTCATCAGACACGGGTATGATATCCATAGTTGTAGCAAGCAACTCTTTATGGACGATCACTGGCATGTATAGTAATACATCTCTTTTGGCACGTAGAATTGCCCTGTATCGCCATGATAAAGAAGGCATACGTGATGAACGTCAAATAGCACTTGCAATATACCAAGACCAGACGATACTGCATATAGTACATCCATATATAAGCATCCCACATATAAGCATAAGCAGATTTCCCGGCAAGACCGGCCCTGTAGATCCCGATTCCCCCTTATTACGCATATCATGAGACATGTCTTACTACCAGACAAGATTAAGTTGCCCTATTAGCTGCCGTGCACCACCCCCGATATACCTACTACTACTACAAATCACACATACCATTATGATAGATAAAAGACAAATCATTGCATATTTGTATTTCGGTTGCAAAGTATACGCCATGATGATGGTTATACAAGCACCTTCTTTTTCCACGCATTCCCAATTAAACACAAAAGACCTGTCCGACCATTAGCAGAAACGTCGTCATCGTTCTTGTCCCCCGCTTCTTCTCCCTCCACAGCAAAATTGCTCAATTTGGATATTAGTGTAAGACGTGCGACGATTGTGATGACCATATTATCTTCCACTGGTTACCTATGCACATGTGAAAAAGAACAATGTAGGCTTTCCATAGTATTATAAGCTGTGATAATGACCCGCCCGCTTATCCTTATTAAGCAACGGGAACTTGGTATTGTTGAAATATGTAAATGCAGCAATACATTACCGCCGATACTAACTTGACCGGGAATGGAGAGATTCGGATAACAGGCAAGTTTGCACAAAGAGGATCAAGTCCCAGTAAACGGCCACGTGGAAAAAAGAGCATCGCGGCTGGTCCCGCTATTGTGCATGCATGGTGATCGAAAGGGCGGGTCATGTAATGTTTTGATGACAAAGCGTGGTTTGCCCCATTGTTTGTGTTCCACAGCCTTTTCTGTCGTTTGCTGTTATCATTCTTACTATCGTCCTTGTGGCTGTTATTGCAGCTGGTATTGGCCATATTGAGCATTGATGCACAAATACCGTAGCAAAAGACGCTAGTTGGGCTCGTAGCCCGAAAGCATTGTTGCTTGGGATTGTACGCATATGCGCATGTGTATGAGCCTGTGTGCGTGTGTGCATTCTCATCCGCGTAACCTTGCACAGACATGATAGTATAAGCGCGTTGTTTTTCTTCCAATGGTCTTGAATGAATTCCGTATCAAGGAATTCATTAACATCCGCGGTTTGTAGTTGTGCAACGAGCTTCTTGAGTAAATCGGGAATATGATGATATTTCCTTTGGGCGAAAATCTCCTCAACCCTGACAGGTATTAAGCATATCCCTTGCATACGATGAGTCCTGAGTATAAGGACTTCCGAGTTTGATGCACTTCTGTATGCTCCAGTGGCTGGTTGATCATTATCATGGATATATGGGTCCTAAAAATAAAGACTAAAGGGGGGTTTAGCTTAGGCGTCATTGTCGTCTATCAAAGAACCATCATACATGATAAATAGGTGCACATCATACCACTTGCTATCGTATTGTTTCACATGCGCCATCCAGAACCTGCCTCATTATGACATAACAGGTGTTACTGCAACAACAGAGTATAAGTCTCTCATGCAGAGCATTGACTTGCAGTGCTTGGGGATGGTTTATGTCTTTTCCTTCCAATTTAACGATAGCATACGATGCTATGCATGGTAACAATGGTCGCTTGAACAAAGATAAATGGTAGTTCTTACCATAAATGATGCCTTGGATGATATTGGTTCAGACTTTCTTAGATCTCATTGCCACTCACGTTTTTCCCTCCCTGTCTTATGCCTTAAACCAAACGCAGATAACGTAAAATGGATGATTGCCTTTTTCTTTTTGGATGTTTAGGTAACGCATTGTGTGATGGTGCAGCAGGTATACTCGTGTCATTGTCAGTGTCATTGTTCTCTCTCCTTTTTACACACCTCTCGTCTTCGTTGTACTCCTACTGTGCAGGTTTGCACCGGGTGCTCTGTTTGTGCTTGGATACCAGCATAAACAAAATGAAGGATTAAGAGGCCATACCTCACCCAGTAATGTGGATTGCATTTCCTTGTATATGTGTGCAAATGGTGTTTGTAAATCAGATGATGCGTTACACGGCTACCGATCCCTATTTTTTTTTGTTCTTATTCTTCGTTACACAGACATGGCACCTTGTGCATTGGTCATTGTATCGACATCTAACCTATCCATCAATGGGTGTGTGGAGGATCATGGCCAACAAAAACGTCATTTGGTATTATTAAATGAGGAAGACATAGAGCTCATGGTCATCATCATCATGTCTGTTATCGCCGTATTCAATCTACAGTAGCTCTGCTGCAGTAGTGATAATAGCGGTGTGTCATAAAAAAAGGTGTATCCCATGTCACGCCATCGACGGGGGGCCGTACATGGTTGAATGGTAGCCCTGAGAAAATTTAAATCCCTTTTCAATGTCCAACCCCATCTTGCTTCTTAATACATACGTGTCAGGAGATATACATCATCGGAAGAAAGTATGCAATGGAAAGCAAGTGGATCGTCTCATCTTGTGGCATCGAATATAGTAGTATAAAGCTTTATGTGAAACCTCTTTAGCATTTTGCCGTTCAAGCGAGAGGAAAGAGATGGATTTAGTTAGAATATGGATGCATCTTTTCACACGCCAGGTTGCCGGTGAAGATGGTGCCCGGTAAAAAGTGGCTGTCAAAAATTGAGTCACTGCCCGACCTATCAGATCAACTCATATCAGAAGATGGCAGTAATTGTATTATTGGAATTGTTTAATGACAAGAATGCTCAAACTAGGTAGTGGTAGAGGATTACAACGAAAAATTATCGATGATTGATCATCACGGTGCACATCTAGTTTTCCCTTCTTCCTCCTCGGAGTGAAAAAGGTACGTGATTATTCATGGACACGACATACGCTTGCAGGATCCTATCGGCGTGCTCACGTTCATAAGCTGCTGTCACCGCCTTTTGGAATTTCACTTGGTGGTGTTTAAAAGCAAATGGGAGATCGATGGTCGGCTCAAAATCGCATAAGCTGCCAAGGATTTGTGGTATCCTCAAGTTCCCCACATGTCGTGTAATATATTATGCATCCTCATATCTGTGTACTGACACCATGTAGTCCACTGAACCTATATTCTACATTAATTCATTTTGCATATTTTAGAAAAAGTAAACTATTCTTACCGATCCAGTCCATTCCGAGCACGAAAAGCTCTTCCTTTGCTTCAGGATCAAGTTGTAACCTCTCAATTCTTTTCAAGATGCCTTTGTTTGTCCGAACGTTTTTGATCTGTTGTGCGATCCTTTGGCTTGGTGAGACCACCTCTCGTTTCCACTCAGATGAGCTTAATTCAATATTTGAGCCACCAATCTGTAAATCTTTCTTCCGAAGACACTTTGCTTGCCATCCTGATCGTCATATCGCTTCATGTTCATCTCGCGTACAGCTTTGGTTGCTATACTGGTGCGCTCTCCCTATTACCATCGTTAGTATCACCAACATCATCCACCATCATCCCCAAAGCAAACTTACTCTATCAGCTCGAGACTCGTATCCCTGAAAGAATGTCCAATATGCTGGCAAACTGGCGGTGATAGCTGGCTTCACTCATCTCTAAAGGTGCTGCTGGCTTCTTTGCCCGCCCATGCGAAATCCAGCCAACAGATAATCCAAAACGTCCAACATCTGAAGTAGTTCGCTGTCTTCAGTTCCACCTTCGTGCAACTCCAACTTGTTACTGACAACGAATATGCATTCTTGTACTTCTTCGCCTAACTTGGCATGCTAGAGAGTGATGTCAATATGATCCAGCTGTCAATGTTTATGCGATGAATAGTTACCTTCTTGCTATCTTTTCCTTCCTCAAACTTTTCATCATATTGCGTATGCTTGATAAATGACAGTGATCAAGGAGCTTCCACTGAGCTGGAGTATTTCAACGGTCCTATCCTTGATGTGCGACATACGCAACCATCCGGGCAGTCCAAGATCAAGGCTGTAATATTCATGGCTGTATATTAGATTTAGTGTTTGAGCTTTGTGATACTCAAAACCCATACATACCTGAGATAAGAAACCTGCTATCCTTTTCTCGAAGCTTCAATGGGGTGAAATGGACTTTTAACAGGCATGGTAGTGTGAAGCCACCTCCCATTACTGCCTTTGTGCCAGTCACTTCGTCATCCAAACCAGGCATACACTTTTGTCACCTACAAAGGAGTCCCAAATTCCTATCAGACTAGGTGTCCTTATAATGTAGAAATGATAGCTATACCTACCACGAAGTACTCATCAAGGAAACAGCCAAATGTCATTAGGCACCAATGAGAATTTCAAGTGGAGTGAGCTGAATAGATGAAAACAAAAAAAGATGGATATATGAGTACCCTCGTTTCCCGGATCACATAAAGATTGTCGTTGAGACTTACCAGAGGCTATTGATCATGGTATGCATACAAGTAGGAAGAAAGCGTGTATGATAGTATTGGTGACAACAGCCTTGTTTATATGTAGGTGGGCGTGAGAAATGGTGTTATGATGGATCAAACTGATAAAGTGGTCAAGCATCTTGGAGTACTGAGACGAAGTGATGGAAAATCAAACAGCTGATAAATCCGCCTGTTGCTTGAAAGGTGATTAATTGCCCACCCATTTCGAGACTATGCCGAGATAGCACTTACCAATCCATGCACCATGTTTTTCTTGCTGCTCGCCCTTTTCATGCTTACGCTATATATAATGTCATTAATATACGCACGTGCTAATATCATCCATACAAGACATACCCTAAGCTCCCACGTGACATCCTTATATATGGACAACCCATGTCGCTTGGATGACCTCTTTTTCTGCCTCTGTGCGATGTACGATCTCAACATCTCTGCCTTCGAGACACTTTAGAGTGCGATTAGCTTCAGTCAAGTACAGTCTGCACTTCCACTCACTCACCAGGCTCCAACGCGAGAGGAGGAATCCGCGCTGATTGCATATTGGGATTGCGGCGTTACATTCGTGAGCGAGTTACGCAGTTGTCAATGGTAGCTTTTATCATGAGTCAAAAGGAAGTAATAAAATAGTGATATGTAACTCAGTGACGGAGTGAAGTTGAGGGTGGGTGAAGAATAAATGCATCGTGCATGAAAGTTGCTGGGGTGAGTGAACTCAGCGGAGGCTGCCCCTTCGTGGTCAAACAGGCGTATTTAATGAGTGCTACCATTTCCCTATGGGTCGTCAAGGCTTGGAGTCAAATTACTCGTGTAATCCCCGCGTGCTGTGACCAATGCATCCAATATTGACAAGGTTCCAATCCCCTCTGCAGGCAGATCAAGGTAATGATCGGCAACTTCCATAACAATCATAAAAGGACACCACTAGTAACATTCACACAATCATATACTCAAGGTTCATCACACAACGAGCCCCATCAATTACATCCCAGTAATATATAGCAACATCACACAATTACCTATATAAAACATGCTGTAGTTGTATCGTCTGCACCATATCAAGTATCACCACAGCAACAACTACAACACGCAGGATTACGACAACTTTCAAGTGACACCCGATGCTGTCAAAATGAGTTGTGTTGTATAAATGAAGGCATCCACATGGGTTGCCACTGTAGAAGGAAATTGAATAAGATGCTGTTGGCAAGGCTGTAAGAAAGCAAAGAGGACAAGGAGGTAAAAGGAGTGTGTGCTGTCTGTCAGGGGTAAGCACCATTACTGGAAATGGGCTATCTGGTGTAACCCTGGAAGCTGCAAAGCATGGCTGCACGACAATCCGTCAAAAAAAAAAAAAGGCCCATTGTATGTGGAGTACTATTACTCTTTCTTTCTTTCTTTCTTTCTATTTCTCTCTTTCATAACCCCACCACATTCCTTGCCAGAGACACTTGACGATTGCTCATTTGCTCATTCCTGTTCCTGATCCTTGCCCTTCTCTCCCTCCCATTGTCAGCATTACGTCGTCGGTGTCTATTCCACTCCTCCTCTTTTGAGCAACCAGGCAAACGATATTAAGCAGCATGGAGCCCGTGACCGATCCTTTACATTATCCATTGATGCAACCATCATCATTATATCACACATGCAGATCCGTCCTTGATGGCATGGCAGCCGTCCCTGGATTACTGCCTTATCTTGATAATGAAACAACAACGCAACAACACAATGACCCATTAAGCAAGTTATGGTCTATATGCCGTCAAGGCAGCAGTCTATGCCTTTTATTCAACACCCTTCGATCTGATACCCCCATCAAATTACAACAAAACGATGGCACGTCTATGAAGCCAAAAGCATGCGTCTATCATTTCATCATTGCCTGTCGTGATCATTTGAAGTTACCAGAGGATCAGCTATTCACAGTAACCGATCTTTATCAAGATGATACCAATGGCTTTGTCAAGGTAGAGTATATGATGTCATTCTTTGGCTTGTCATTGATCCTTTTCTCCCTTTTTGATGTGTCATCCCTGTCCAGGTTGTCAACACGGTGAATCACCTTTTGGAATTACTTGAAGATGGCGGCATGATTTTGATCCAACGCAGCAGCCCACATCCCATCAGCTACTCCGATCAACCTAAAAGTACGCGTGATAAGGTTGTGGCCGAATTATTGGAGACTGAACGCAAGTATGTACACGACTTGGAGAAGCTTCAGGTAATACAACAGGGGTTGCCGATGGTGTGGTGGTGGGAGATAGTATGGCATCATTTATCATCATTTCCCCCCCCAGGAAGAGGAGACAAGAGTGCTAATATCCATAAATCGTTAGCATTGCATGCGTCAGGCACAGACTCAGCAAGTGTTATCTCCTGATACGTTACATCAGCTATTTGGCAACTTGAATGCATTGGTGGATTTTCAACGCTGGTTTCTTGTGTTTGCTGAAAGCAACGCTGATCGTGCACCTGAAGAACAACGATTTGGTCAGCTTTTTATTCAACAAGAGAACGCGTTTTCTGTATATGAACCATTCTGTGCCAACTTTCAGACGGCGCAATGTCTTGTCGTTCAAGAAGCTACAAAGTTACAGCAATTGACTGATATCACCAACCCTGCTTACGAATTACCATCACTCCTTATCAAACCTGTGCAACGTGTGTGCAAATATCCTTTGCTCGTTCAAGAATTATTAAAAGCAACACCAGAGGATTGGGAATTCTACGAGGAAACCAAACTGGGCTTGGAAGCTATCCAGCGTGTGGCAGCCAAGATCAATGAGACAAAGCGTCGTCAAGAGAACCAATTGCTTGCTGAAGATCTCAAACGACGTGTTGTTGATAATCGGCATCATTGTGATATACCAGGATGCGGTCAGCTCTTGTTACACGAGCGGGTGATGCTCTATCGCAACGAGGTGGATCATGATGTCCTGTTGTACCTTTTTGAAAAGGCCCTTTTGATTTGCATGGACGAGAAGGATATCAACAAAAAGAACGCTGCCAAAGGATCCAAAAAGAAGAGCAAGATGAGCAAAGATGGACCTGGATTAGTGATCAGAGGGCAAATCAGCTTGTCTCAAATTGCCCAAGCTTCGGATATCAGCCATGATAGTAAGTGAGTGAATGACTAGTGAAATGGGGTTGATATTCATGGATATTATTGTAGGTCAACACGCACTCAAATTGTTCTGGTCTGAGCGTGATCAACGTTCTTGCTCTTTCACCATCACCAACTGCGTATTGAAATTCAGGAACGAAGAACTATTGAAGCAATGGAATGCGGCATTGGATAAGCTGATCAAAATTGACAAGAGATTATCGCGTGAAAGCCGTGCAGCTGCTGAAGCTCTTGTGCGGAAACATCAACCGGAAATGGCATCATCAGCAGGCATATGGGAAGGGGCTCATCAACTTCCAGAAGAATACAGCAGTGATATTGATTTCTCGCACATACAACGATCAACGAATTCAAGTGATGAAGACGATACTGGTTTGCAAGGGCGTCTTCGTAGTCATTCACATCACGCTGTATCACATCGGCAACATACACGTACTGGCAGCAAAAGCTCAGCGTCAATGCCACCTACATCCAATAGCAATGACCGAAGGCATCAATATTACACGGCAACAATGCCAGGAATGTCACTTCCACCCCTCCCACGAGATACATTAGCTGGCGAGTTTTCACCATTGTCTTATCCATCATCACCACTCACAGGCTCATTCCCATCCACGCCATCCATATCCAATCGTACATCCACTTGTAGTGCAGGCTCTGGTCAGCAAACACCACAACGTAATAGAACAGCTAACGAGCTATCTAGTCTATTGACTGGACCCATGTTTCTGGAAAACGAAGATGAGGATGACTTTTGTCGAGCAATAACAGCGCCATTCATGCAAGAAGCCCGTTATCGATCTCAGAGCAGCCCTGATATAGCATCCTTTGAACAAGGGGAACCAGCCATGACAATCAATTCTCGGACACTATATCACGTAGACCCCAAGAGTAATAGCTCCTTTGCCAATCATCATAATGAACCACACGATGGAACGACAAGGATGGCACCAAGCGATTCAAATATGGTTGCAACAGCAGAGGGCGACGATGAAGAAGCACACGATCGGCGACCCCTTGTGATAAAAGCGAAGCTCAATTACATGAATGATTTGTATGTCATCAAGGTGCCGATTTGTGCCAGTTACAATGATCTTATGGAGAGGATTCAACGCAAAGTCCAATCCAAGCACCAATTTACACTCAAGTATCAAGACGAGGATGGTGATTTAGTGATCATGAGTTCGGATGAGGATGTACAAATCGGCTTTGAGAGTCGTGGTACAAGTAACACAGTCCAGATACATGTCATTCATTAGAAGTGATTATCCTATGCTGTAATACCACAATACAAAAAGAATCAATATTATCATAGAACGTCTAGAAAGGGGTTGCATGGGTAGATGTCAAGAGTTTAATGCTCGGGTTAGGAGCAGCGAGCAGATGATGATGCAATGTTGTGTACGCAAAAGGTCGTTGTATCAACACTATGGTGGGGGTTATGGCGCATGTGGACTACTATGTTTATCAATGACTTTCAGTTTTTCACATAAACATCCTTGACCAGTATTTGGTTTCTTTCAATTGAGCACAGCGCAAGTGATTTATTATGATAGCAGATTGACACCATTGTTTAATGATGGACATTACCACCTTGTTTACATATCTTATACAATCTTATTACATTAGAACGAACAATGAAGACACATTAAAGGGCCCAGAGATACAAGTACGTATATCTATGGTTTATCTATGCTGTAAGCGTGATGCTGTATAAAAAAGATCTTTGTTCATTGTCAAGCAGCTCAACCTCAATAGAGCAAAAGATGAAGAAGTCCTTGTTTGTGCATAAACGCCGAGAGAACTCAAAGGTCAATGCATGATAGATACACTAGTCTATCAAGTGACAAGCCATAAGAAAATGAGAAGCGACAAGTGACAAGTGACAAAATCATCATCATCCATATGCTGGTGTGTTTGTCATGCATGCATGACGGTTGTAACATATGGATGTGAGCCTTGCTTAATACTATTTGCATCAAGACTTGACGCTTTTCACTTGTCATTTGTTGTCCATGAAGTATCATGCATTTGTCCTTTCTGCTCACCCGATCATATGTGCGATACAAACACGCCTCTCTGCATCTTTGGCTTATTAGGCTCAAGCTACTTGACACTCAACAAAGACCTCCTGTCATATAGCATCACGTTCAAAGCATATCTAAAACAAAGATGCCCATAACTAAAAATTCTACAATGAAACGTGGGGTCTTCAATCGAACAAAGTTGCGCGGCAGGGTGAAGCGCACCTTGTGTGCAAGTTTCACGATCCAGCTCGCCGATCCCAAATTTCGCAATGTCACCACCAGCCAAAGTCGAAAAAAAAATTCAAGAGGTCGACCCAGATCTACTTTAGCTGGTGGTGACATTGGGTGAATCTGAGAATGGCCACGACGATCGTGAAACTTCTACACAAGGTGCGCTTCAGCACGCCGCGCAACTTTGTTTGATTGAAGACCCCACGTTCCATTGTAGAATTTTTAGTTATGGGCAACTTTGTGTTTTACATATGCTGAAAGCATGATGCTATATGATAAGTGGTGTTTGTTCATTGTGAAGTATCATACAAATGATCTGTGTTGCACAAGCACGACCCTGCGCATCTTCCGCTCTATCAGAGTCAAGCTACTTCACAATGGATAAACATCACTTATCATATAGCATCATGCTTTTCAGCATATGTAAAAACGAGAAGGTACATTTATCTCCAAACTTTACAATGAAACATGGGATCTTTGATAGAACAATATTGCTCGTCGTGGTTGAGCGCACCTTGTCAATCATGTTTCACCATCAATCTTTCCAATCCTCGATACATTCACTTTTACGTTTTTACATATGCTGTAAGCGTGATGCTATATGAAAGGTGGCCTTTGCTCATTGTGAAGTATCATGCAAATGGGCTGTGTTACACAAGCACGCCCCTGCGCACCTTCCGCTCTATCAGGGCCAACTTGCTTCACAATGAGCAAACACCACTTGTTATATAGCAGCTCGGTTACAGCATATGTAAAACATAAAGGTGCCTGTATCTCCAAACCTCCATATTGATCTGTAGAGGCTTTATGAGAACGATGTTGATAAGCATGACCGAGAGCACCTCCTAACCAAGTTTCGACGTCGCCATCGGCAATATCGGCGCGCACGGCCGTACACCCTATTTATGTTTCCATCCATTTGTCGTCTCTCCTACATTCAAGGTTTTCATAATGAACTCTGGGGTCTTTATGGGAACGGAATTGCTCGGTGTGGTCGAAAGGATGCTGTGTGAAAGTTTCAGGTTCGAGGTGGGCAATCTCGGGGAGCAGGAGCGTCTACCCTACTTTCTCCTACATTTGGGCTGGCCTGCATTCAAAATGTTCATAATGAACCATGCGGTTTTTAAATGAATGAAGTTGATCAGCAAGTGCGAGAGTACCTTCTGACCAAGTTTCAAGAGCGAGATGGGGAAACCCAAGAAACTACATACTAATTGACTTTTTCATAAATCCGGCGCTTTCCCAATTACCATCCGTCATAGTCAACCCCACATTATGCTCTTCCTTTCGAAATTTTCAAATGAAGTGTGGGTTCGTTATTAAGACAAAGTTGATCAGCATGTCCTAGAGCACCTGGTGTGCAAGTTTCAGCTTTGAGAGAGGCAATCAAGGTCATGGAGTAATTTATACAGTCCATGCAGTGTCTGATCTATTTAATTTCCACCTCTTCCACTCTTGGCTTCTTGCCCTCTTCCTCCTCCCATTCTCAACTGTTTCCCCCATTCAAGTATAACCACCATCTGCAAACGATTGCCTTGCTTCCAATACACCATGTCAATGCTACGAATATCTTGATCCGATTGTCTTGAGCTGAATGGCAAGCTCATGGCGTGTGCACCCCACTTCAACACACGCCTTTCTTGAAAGTACACACTGTCTTGCACACTCCAATGCCACAATCAAACGAAACAGCATTCATTCCAGAAGTTACTATCAGCAATGACTTTATTGTCTCAAGCAGCGTTCACAATCTTGTCAGTCTACTACTACAACACGCTCCTCTTCCACAACCATCCCGTAACAGCAGCTGCCATTAGCAAGGTCTCCATTGTCTCAAGTTAGTTGCGGCCTCTTCACGTGGACAGCTGATAGCCATTGTATAAAAGCAGCTTTATTTACGTGTGGCAACTTGCAATGATGCATACGACTTCTAATGGATGGTCCCATATCAGCTATCAAGTATCCCGCAATACAAGCACTCTTCGCCTTATTGAGCTGCACTGAAAATGACCAAGAAAAAGAGAGACCAACACTCGGATGGAAAAGGAAGCATATCAGCAGCGATCACAGAGGCTCTTTCGTATTGGACTCGCAACGGTTATGGATGAATGGATGGATGCAATCAAATGCAGTAATGTGGAATCCTGGAATGTCGCTTTGGCTGCTTGGCTCGTCGTCAGCAGTAACGAACGCGTGGATACGGCTGAGGATGATGATGGATTGGATGAATTGGATGGCATGGAAACGAGGTCTGATATCTTTGACAAGAGAGGATTTACCACCATGGATGATATTGCAACATTCAAGTCAATGCATGCAACAACTACTTTTACAATCATGGATGAAGGTGTTATGACGGCAGCAATCAAGAATACAATGACACAACGACACCTGCTGATTCTTTTGGCTTCTGGAAGGAAAGGAAGGATAGAAATTGGAAGGCCGGAAGAGGAGATTGGATTTACATACCCACATCATTGTATCGAGACGCTCTTGTTCCTTCTGTCATATCACATTCATTAAAGCTTCATTGTTCATATACTGATTAGACGATGGGTAGTGCCAATAATTGATTGTATACATGTTTAAATAGACGCTTGTATCTTCAATGTTAATAAACCCATAGCAATAGTACCCAACAACCCTGCTTGTTACGGAAGCTTGATCCATTGTAAGCTTAAATCATTACGGCTAAGATGATGAGCTCTATGGCACAAGTACTTAATGCTTACCTATGACAACGGCCCTATCAACATGATCCACCTTGTATGTATAGCCTTATATAATAACGAACCCTAGTACCTTCAAGGCCCAATCTGGTGTGAGTATGCCTTAATAAATAGTCATACCTGTGGGCGATCCATATTCTCAGTCATAGTATTTGTGAAGATATTTAGCGTCTCATTGTTACCTTGTATTTTCATTTCATCGTTGCCATTGTGATGATATTTTACTTCTTTATTAAGATGAAACTGATCATCTTGCTCGATGAAGCTCACAATCATTCGCATGTCATAGCTACCGCCCAAGTTACATTTGCAAAGTCGGATCAGGTGGTAAGGTCTACTACACCCCGCATGCGTAACTGCTTCTCAAACTTGCATACATACATGCACTTTGGCAAGGATACAAGCGTTGGTATGTTCGCTCGATGGGATAGCACCAATCATGAGCTGGATAAATAAGCTTAAGGATGGGCTCATTGTTTGACTATGGGACCTTTCAGGGAGTTTATTATGATCAACGCAAGATTAAAGGTTTCAATACAACAACGCGATTAACCAAGGTGACAGTAGTTCAAAGGAGCCTTCATCTGGCAAATGCTTTCGGATACATATAATATATATATGTGGTAGTACCCGCTGTTGCAGTATCACTGAGTAATTGCTAATAACATTTTGCATCGGGTATGTTGAGGAGAAGACATCATCAACGCAGCCTTCTTTCGGTGATTCCAATAACACGTCCCTTACTACTAAACTCAAAACGACATCACGCTTTTGGTACACCCCACAGCCAGCAGTTTGATAACAAGAGCATTGGATTCTTCTTCAATCTTGGCATAGAGTACTTCACTAATTTTAAGCTAGGTCAAAGCGTGATGAGTTGTACACTCTATTTCTGAGAGGACACCGTATGTTGGTTACCATGAATTGGGATGAGCGTGGTGGTGGTGGTGATGGTGCGATAATAGAAGGTCTAAAAAGGAGCTTGCATGGGTAACTGTCAAGAGCTTAATGCTCCGATTTAGGAGCAGATGATGCATTGTTGTGTTGCACAAGAACAATGCAGCAGTAGGGGACGAACGATATGGGAGACAGCAAGTGAGCGGGGGTAAAGAGACACATCCTCTTCTCCGTTTACATCCAAACCTCTCGTTCTTTTTTTCTTCCTATCTCGATGTTATCTCTCTTACAAGAAAAAACAGTATTACTCAACTCTCAGTACATTGAATACTCTCAAGCCATTCAACATGTCGCCGATCGGCTTTTACGCGACGTCGAATTACTCGACATGTCACCCATTGAGCTAGCACATGCAAAAGACTTTGTTCGAGATCATGGTAAATATATTTATATTGATTTGCAAAGCAACTGGGGTTTTAGAGTTTTTGGTTGGGGAATATACAAGATGGGACATCATCATCATGCTTCCTTCCAGGAGAGGAGGATCTTCGCAGTTCACGTGCTCATATTATTTTCCTAGTAACCATTTTTCGATTCTTGAAAGAGGCCGACTACAACGTTGAACGTGCATACGAATGGCTCTTGGATACGGTACGATGGCGCCGAGATCAAAGCATTGCAGACATGTCCTATATCTCGAGTGCAGGCAACTTTTACAGCGAGACAAGCGGTGGATTTGCCTTCTTCCATAAGCATGATCGTCTTGGTCGACCCATGGTCATGGTGCGTATGCGTTATTTCCCACAACTTCCAAAATCATCGACGACCAGTCTCACGGATTTAATACGACCTTATGCCTGTCTCATCATGGAAATGGCAAGAAGGTTGATGCTGGACATTACGCGACAAAGAGAGCAAGAGGGCATATCATGTGCACTGGTATCACAAATGGTGGTCATTATTGACATGGCCAAATCTCCATTTATTCCTATTGTAAGTGCAGTTGTTATTACCTCAGTATAATGATGCTCATGGATGATTGAATTATAGGATGCCCAATTGATCAAGGCCATGATCGAGTTGATGGAAAAACGATTCCCGGACTTTGTGGGTTCCATTTACGTCATGAACTTTGGATGGATGTATCAAGGCCTATGGCAAATGATCAAGTACTTGCTAAGCGATGAAGCACGCAGTCGTATCAGCTTCCCCGGTGTAAAGGAGATTCTAGAAGTGGTTCCACAAGAGAATTTATTAAGAGGTAAGTGAATCTTGATTGTCATTGGCCTTCGTTATTAATCATGCATGGATAGAATTGGGAGGGACTGACGATTATATATGGAGCATCGACAATGATATGGCATTGGAGAAATATGGAATGGGATCAACAGCAGAAGCATTGGTTGAATCGACGATATCACCACCAGCATCACCACCCTTATCTTTACGACGTTCTTCAATATCATCCTCGCTATCATCTGATACCTTCTTTGATGTCAACGAATCATTTTACGATACACAAAGTATATCCAGTGCATATGCGACACCCGGAAGTATGACACCCATCTCAACGTCTCCACAGCAACCAATATCATTTCCATCCATACCCTCATCACCAGCTGCACCAGCACCTGCACAAAATATCATCATTCAGCGTACACCAGAACCTGCACCTATACAACAGCGAGGACAGGTGACAGCGTGGTCACCAGCATCTCTTCCATCATCAACGCATCAATATAACGTATATTACTGGACTGGATTACATATGGGTGCTGCTTTCCTGACATCATTCATCAAAAGCGATCACGATGAGCAGCATCCTCATATCACCATCGCAGCATTATTCAGCAGTCATCCAACAAAGAACAAGAGCAACAGTGGTATTGATGGATTTTTACTTGCAGCCCAACTTGCTTTGATACAACAAAAACAACAGCAACAACAGCAGCAGGAGCATGAAGATAATATCCAACATAGCATCAACGCCAAAACAGCACACAAAGAATACGATGATCTGGATTTAATTGAACGACACACCCCTCATTTTCCACACTTGTTACCACCTGATGATCCTCAATCAGCCTATGCTCTTGCACCCTTCCGTATGAGGATACATCGTATTGAGCATAAGATTGTTCGATGGGCACGACGCATGTTTCGCATGTCATTCGCATACAAAGGCGCAGTCTACTGGGTGATCCTATACGTTTTCTTACGAGGACCCACTGAAACTGTATTAAGGCGCACATTGACTTCCGTTGTTGATACCCCACAGCAGGTGAAATATACGACGATTGGTATCACTGCTGCAATGGCTGCTGCTATTGGCTCTTCCATCTCTTTTTCTCTTAACACTGCAACACCCCGCTTATAATCAAGATTCTGTCGTATTATTACTATCATTAATAATAAACCTAGTTGTTGTTGGATGTTATCAAGCTCTAAAGGATACCAGGCATCAAGGCAGCTCTTGGTGCTGCATGAGGGAATGATTCATACAGGACCTTCGTATTATGTGCACGAACGGACATGCTTATATCACCTACAACAAATCACCTTCCAAGTGACCGGTGGGTTTATCAGTTGTGATTTTCCATCACTTCGATTCAGTGCTCCAAGATGTTTGACCACTTTATCAGTTCGATCCATCAATCATGACAATATTTCCCAAGCCCACTCTCTTATAAAACAAGGCTGTTGTCACCAAAGCTATCATACGCCCTTCTTTCTGCTTGCTTGCAGATCATCATCAATGGCCTTTGGTATGTCTCAAGGATAGTCTTTATTATATGATCGCCAAAGTGAGGGAACTCATGTATTCATCTTATGAACATAGCTCACATCATTGCTTTACGCTGTGCTCCTTGATGAACCCTTCGGGGTACGTATAACGATCACTTATGTATTACAAGGATGCCGAGACTGCCGGGAACATTGAGACTCCCTTGTAGATGACATAAGTATATGCGCGTTTGATGCCAACAAGCAACGCCTTCTGGATGCAGAAATGGAGCAGCGTTTGGGTAGGGCTCCTGGTCGTGCTGAAAATGAAGGTGCGATCCTGGGTGCAGAGCTCACAGGACATGGCAACAATAGCACCGAAAGCGAGTGCGGGAGTCACAGGAGGAGAGGTAAGTGTAAAATGTGGTATCCAAAACTTCTATGTACACATAATCTAAGCGTGTAATCACAACACAGGGCTACGAGTGATGCACTCAGACCAATGAGAAGCTATATTTCCAAATGGCGCCCAAAGATGGTCTTCTTTTCGCTTTGTCATATCGAAGTCGACCCGGAACAGAGATTGACGTGAGTGTGACAAAGTAAAGATTAGTCGTGCATGAAACCATGACTTACGTACTTTTTCATCCGTTTTCTAGATATTGGATGGGTCCATCATGGATCCATTGGACGTCGCCAAGAGCGACAGTGAGGTAAAGATAATGGGTACAATTGTAATTTACATCATGCCGAAATTATACTTGTCAATAATAGGATGAGCCTCATTTGACTCGTTATCACAAAACGTACCATATCCAAGTACCTGGCAAGAACCTCCAATCACCACATAGGCCTAAATTGCAAGAGGTCGACAGCTATATGCTGGACAAGTATGTTGCCATCCGTGTTTCGATCAAGTTGATGAGTTTACCGAGGCCAGTTATCAGCAGCAGATGCAAGCGGGACGATCAAATGAATCATTGAAGAAGCTAGACAATGCGTTAAGGTCTGAATTGAAGCTTTGCGACAAGACTATGATGGATTTTGCAAATGGTTATGGAATCAGGAGCCAACAAGCAGCGATAAGAGATTTATTGAGATGATCAAGTACATTTTGACCGAATTTCATTTGAACTGCAAGACAAAGTCTGTGATATCCGTATGCATGATTAGCATTCCAAGGCCTGGTCCCGTTACTTTTATTATGCATTTCTACAGCCATCCCAAAATCAAGTATTATATAAAGGACACCTATTCACATAATAAATCGGTAGTTCATAATCTCAGCGTATTCTCCGCTGTCCCTTGTCTTTGTCTTTATTCGTGTCCACCACAGGTATCACTGCTGCAATGGCTGCTGCTATTGGCCCTTCATCTCTTTTTCTCTCAACACTGCAACACCCCTCTTATAATCAAGATTTTGTTGTATTCATATCATCGATAAACACAGTTGTTGGCTTATTATCAAGCTCTAAAGGATACCAGGCATCAAGGCTGCTCTTGGTGCTGCTTGAGGAAACTTTGATTCATACCATGCCTTTGTATTATGTGCACGAACGGCGAGGTAAGCAGCGGATCCCAGCTGTAGAACAAACGTCATCCCATTTTGAGACACAAATCCCATAGCGATAAAGGCAATGATTTCACCAAGCTATCATGGAGGCAATCGATGAGTCATTTTTACAAGGGCATCCGGCTCCTTTATACTTACATAATGTGGACACCATAACCATGGGAAGAGTCCTTGTTCAGGCACCTGATAGAAGGTACATCATTGAGGACATCATGGATACATCAGATGTCAAGTATACTCACCTTATACCTTACATCATCTTTCTCTTTTCGAAGTCCTGCAAGAATACGATGATGATAATGGTTCATGGTCTCTCCAACGATAAAGAACGTTGTCCCAAAGGTCACCTGCTTTCGCACGATACGATCCACCGGTACACGAGCAGTCAAGTAAACCAATCCCACGGCATGCACTGCATAGCATGTCGAGATCAACAAGGTATCCTTTATCAAGGCGCTACCCGAGTACTTGTGTAGAAAAAGAACCTCCTTTGAATAAAACATTTAGTTGCCATGTATAAATGATGACAGCGTTTACTGCATTGACCTACATATATACGCTTCATATAATGAAAGGCGCTTAAAAGTACAGTGATCCAAACGTGGCCTTTTGCTGAAGGCAAGGTAAGAAGAGCAAGGAACAGAAGAGCGGATGGCATGTAGATAAGCAGCATTCCCCAACGCGAAGGTATCTGATTCATATGTAAGTGGATAAGAAGAAGCTCATAGCAAATAATGTTATACTCTACCTTCCATATGGTGCTGTTGGTGGATGCAAACTTAGAATAACCTAGCCTAGTAGTTGGCTTGAGCTCTCGTAAAACGACAATACTGACACCAATGATTGCTGTGAAGAATAGGGTGATGTTTTGTGGAGACGAATCTGGTATATACATTCTTGTTACGATTAGAGAATGAAAGAGGAAAAGTTTATTGGATTGCTTTATACGACTATGGATAATTCAATTTCATTGTCTTGATTCATGCACAAGGGGACAAAGGGGTTCAAGTCGTCATGTGCTAATGTCTATCCCTCATTTACCATACGAGCGCCATAGCTATGCTGGCTGTCATTATGAAATAGACTATCAATATCGTTTCCATGGATACGTGAGTACATATGATGATGGCGCCATCCATTGTTGAGTATTCAATACCACCACGAGGCACGATGATGCTACACACCCAAGTTGAAATGCCGCAAACCCCCAATTTGGGCAACAGCCCTTTATTTCTTTAACCCTTTCACAAACGACGACGATGGAAGATGCTCGTGAAGTGGCAGTCGCCAAATTGGCCGATATATTAAAGCATCCAGATGATCTCAACACCAAAGTCGGCGCATTGACTCGCAAGATTGCAAAAGAAAAGGCCACCATCGATGCTCAACTCAACACCGGCGTGCAGACCCAACTCGACAACGTCCAAGGTGGTTTGGAGACACTGACACTTTCTCGGGAAAGCAGCAACAAAATCAAGGACAATATGCAGCTTATCGATCGTCTTTGCCGTGAAGCTCAAAGTATGATTGGGGATTTTCCTCGCATTGCCAAGGTATAAAAAGGGTACTGGAAAGCATAAGAGCACGAGGTGCTAATATGATTACAATAGATATCACGTATTCATCAGAACTTTGTCGCTACGTATCAAAAGGTGCAGGCTCTTCAAGAATTGTATCAGCGACTCAAGGACCTTGAGGATATGTTTGCGCCTATGCAGCAGGATATTTTCATGTACGATGGACCATTATTGCATGTGCATTATCAGCTATTCAAGCTCGAAGAATTCCGTGACAAGACAATGCACCAAGCACGGGATTCACCACACGACGTGATTATTACACTCAAGACATATTTTCGTCGATTGGATGTGTTATCGGATGACTTTACTCAATACCTCTGGGAGTTATCGCGCAACTTGATCCCGTTGGTGGAACGTGATTGTGGTCCAACCATTGTCAAATTGGTCAAGATTATTGAAGCTGAGGAGACGGCGGATGAAAAAGCGTTGGCTGCACGACAAGCACAAACCAGTCATCAAGATCTTCAAGGAACCAAGGGATGGAGATTGGCTGAAGGGAATCCGCGTACTATCAAATCATATCGTGTGCAATTCTTTGAACAACTTCATCAATCTCTTTTGGAACGATTTACCGAGCGGCTGGCACCGTACAGGGAAAGCGAGGATTGGAGTGGAGCATTGGATGCGACCGACTTCATCTTTAATGACCTTGAATTGGTATACGACGAGATTGTACCCAAGTTTCCAAAGCGATACAAGATCTACCCATACTTTGTTCTCGAATATCATCGCCACACATACGACTTTTTGAATGAGATGGTCAATCAGGATTTAGACGCTGGCACCATCCTCCGTCTGCTTCGATTTGTACGCGACTACTATTCAACTATGAGCACACGTCTTGGTGTTACTGAGGAATTACTCGAGCCGCAGTTATTGGATGGTCAGGAGCAGTCGCTGGTCGACGAGTATCTCAAATTGGTGCGAAGCAAGTTGGTCGAATGGACATCCAATTTGATGCAAGCTGAATCACGTGATTTTGTTCAACGCAACGAGCCACCGGATATGTCACCTGACGGTCAATATGGCATGTCTGGTGCAGTCGACATGTTCCAAATCATCAACCAGCAAATCGATGTTGCCGCAGATGCCAACCAGGGCAAGCTCTTGTATTTGGTGGTCAATGAATGTCACAAGGTGATGAAGGATTCCCAGAGCTTTTGGAAAAAGTTGCTTGCATCTGAGAAGCGAAAGCAGCTTGAAGAACCGGATGAGGCACCTGAAGGCTTTGTCGAGTATGTGATGGCCATGTCCAACGACCAGATCAAGTGTGCCGATTTTGCAGAGGAGATTCTGGATCGCATTATGCCCATGGTGGAAGGCAAATACAAGTCGCAAGTGCAAGAAAAGCTCACAACGGCAGTGGATGGATACATGCAGATTGCAGCTGGTGGACGAGATGCATTATTGGATGTCACATTTAACGATATTAAGCCTGTGTTCCATGAGCTATTTACGCCACGGTGGTACGAACAACCGCTTATTCCATCCATCATTGAAACACTCAAGGATTACTGCCAGGATTTCGCAGCTCATCTCAACGAGTTTTTATTCAACAAGCTTATGGATGATATTCTGGATCGCTTCATTATGCTGTTTTTGGAGGCCATGCGAAACAAGAGTGCCAAATTCCACATGGACGTGTGTCTGGATAAGATCCAAAAGGATGTCCGTCTTTCATTCAACTTTTTCGCAAAGTACCGACCTGTCGAAGTATTGGAGGAACGATTCGATGTCATTGATAAGGTTCACACGTTATTGGAAAGCAACCGTCGAATGATCTTTGTGGATTACTATTCTCTGCGACAAGCCTATCCTGATGTGCCATTAGCCTTTGTGGAGGATATTCTTAGCAAGCGTGACGATCTGGATAAGGCGGCTCTCAAGGATATCATCGAAGGTATCAAAGCCAAGGCACGAGAATATGAACCTGATGCCAACACGCCTCCCACGATCTTTAGCAGGATTAAATGGTAAAATAGTGTGTTGTATACCCGTCATCTCCCTTTAATGCATTCCCTCCCTCCCTCCCTCCCTACAAACCATGTTGAGAACACAAAATTGATTGGTGCACGGAGCTATAAATAAATAAGGCAGTTGCCGCAGTTCGTCATTTGGTTCTTTCTATTACTCTTTTTTCTCACTCAACGACTTTTGCAAGTTATCTTTTACTTCCCCACTTGCTCCTACTCGTCTTCTCTCATCTCAAGACTTCATCTCTTTTCCTGATCAACGACATTTCACTCGTCTCTTCTTTGTAATTGTTGGATCTCGACTCGTTTTCAAGAACCGTTTACACATTACAAGAACTCTCAAGCTTATCTCTCTCACTGAACGCTCTCTCTCACACACACTCGTGCGCTCTCTTTCTCTTTCTCTCGAAGACTCTTTGGCTCTTTCAAGCACTCTGTAAGTCTCATTATGACTCCTTGTCTCTGCAAGTTCCTTCTTGGTCCGTCAACTGCCAACAATGTGAGGCGTGCTTTTCGCTTCCTGGAGCAGTGAGAGGAAAAAAAGTCATTTTGCAATTGTATGTTTATTGGGGACTTACCCTATGGATGGGGTTCATGCACACACACGCACACACGCACACACATATGCACCTGAAGACGCGGTAGTGTTGTTTATCAACGGATTACGCATGCATATCCTGCCACCATGATGTCGGAGACTTTGTATCGGTTTTGCTTGGCCATCTTGACGTGGGTATTGACGATGTTAGCAACAACGACCAGCTCAACTACTACAACAATCTCAACAACATCAGCAGCAGCAGCACTATTGTGGATGAATCAGCAGCAACTATGTGATGGGGAGAGAGTGAATTTGAAAACAAAAGAGGGGGAAAAGTGTATTGGGTGGATTATTCTGGCGTTGCACATGACTTTTTAGCTCTCGCTCTCCCTGACAGGAAACGACCAGTTGGAACGACACACACACACACATTTGTTTACGAATTGATCTGCTGACATCACCTCTCTCTCTCTCTTTTTCTTTTTCTTTTCTTGGGGAAAAAAAGAATATTTATATATCATGGCACCTCGCAGAAACAACAGCTACTCGAGCAACGGCCGCATTGTTACCGTCGGTGGTAGTGGTGGTGGTGGTTTGAATGAAAGGTAAGCCATCAAGTCATGTCCTATCATCAAGAGAATGAGAAGACTTATCATTCATTTGATTATAGATTTAGCCAACTTGAAAAATCCAGAAAGCAAAATCCACCTGCAGATAGCCGTAGTGGTAGCGTGTTTGCACGTATCCGTGCTGGTAACAACAACAACAGCCGTCGTAATGACATTCAGAGCCGACTCAGCAAGCCTGCCAAATCGGGTGCCATTCGCAAGCGTGGTGGTCCCACTCCTATGAAGGGTATCGAACGTACTGGTCCTGCATCTCGACGTGGTGGTAATAGAGGTAATGCTGCTACTGCTGCTGCTGCCGCTCGTGGTGGTAAGGGTGGCAAGAATACCAAACGAGGAGGAGCCAACAACAACACCAGCAAGCGTGGTGGTCGTGGTGCCAAGCGTGGTGGCAAGCGAACACGTCTCTCGGCTACGGATCTCGACAAATCGTTGGATGATTACATGATGAAGGATCCCAAGACTGCTCAATCAAGACTCGATGCTGAATTGAATGAATACATGGATGAATCTGGTGATATTCTTATGGACATCTAGTTCCCCTACTTCCATTTCTCTTCTTCATGACACACACACACATTCGCACACAACACGATTACCCCTTTCCTGTTCTATTACTCCATATTGTCAAAAAATCTTCCATTGTATACATACATTAGTCTTTTTCTTTTTCTTCAATGCATTTGCAATAACAACACATCGGTTCTTTCGGTTGACTAGGGCTTTTATTCCACTTGATAAACAGCAATTATGATGGTGATGGTGATGACGTACTTTTGTCGTTGTTGTATTGGAATGATGGGAATGGGAATAATGATGGGAATGGTGTGGGTTGCATAGAATGATTGAGGTAAATGTATACAAGTTAGGAGTCTGTTTCAGTAAATTTACGTTTTCGTTGGTACTTGATGGGAGGAGGCAATGATAGTGGAATAGGACTTGCAGAGGAGGAGTTGATGGTGGGTATGATGATGGACGTGTCAGACTCAATAGTTTCGATAGTCGCTTTCATCATATTGCGTACTTGGCATATAATAGTGATCAAGGGGATGATCTTCTTCGAAAACTCTTCTACTGAACTGGGATATTTGAGTGGACCGATCCTTGACGTACGGCACACGTAACCATCTGGGCAATCCATAATCAATACGGTGAGATTCATTCCTGAAAAATTGGATTTAGTACTTGCATCTTTGTGATATCTACAAAAGCATACATACCAGATATAAGAAAGCCAGCTACCCTTATTTCGCGCAGCTTCGAAGGAGAATCATTGGCAAGTTGGTAGAGCATATCTTTCATTAGGCATGGGAGTTTCACGCCACCTTCCACAACTGCTTTTGTACCGGTCGCTGCACCATCCAGACCAGCTTCAGCACAGCCGTATTCTTGCTGTAGATATGAAAATAGCATATCAACCTTATGTCCACATGCTTTTCTGCTGATCTTCTCAACACCAGATATCAGCCTATCCGTATTCATTCTACTTGACGATGCAGTGCTTGCTTTCTCCCCACTACGATTATAGTCGTGTTAATGTAATTAGCAATCAAAGGAATATAATTAAGCGTACCATCTGACTTGCACACCCACAGGGTCAAAGCATTTCTCCAAAAAGTGCCAAACACGACGTAAAAGATCAGCTTCTGATTGATCTGTCAGTGGTAAAAGCTTGTAAAAAAACAGATCGAGCGCTTCCACCATTGTTTTCTGTATCCAATGCAGGTCTGGGTTTTTGATCGGATGGAATATCCTTGTGCTGTTGTGCGTGGAGAGGAGCTCTAGATCTTGCTATTGAGAACGTATAAGAAAGATGAACTTAAATGACACGGAAAATCACCTTACCTTGCCGACAAATGAGTATAGGTAATCATTTATATCACGTGGAAGCGGAGCAAGACTAGGCGCATTGTAGGTTTTCAAGTGTTCGAGCTCTTCAACGGAGAAGCAATTCAACCAATGGGCATCATATGGGTCTAAAATAAAAGAATGGCAAGGACTATACCAGCGTAAGCTCATAGTACAAAACATTCGGACTTAACTTACTGCTCATAGTTGCATTTATTTGCAAACTTGGCCATCTCATCCTCCACAAACTTATCACCAAGCTTCCACTTCTTTTCTTGCTTCATTGAATCATGAGTCGCCGTAAACCAACGTCTTTGCTCTGGTGTCAACTTTGCTGATGATGATGTCGAGCGAGAACTGCTGGTGGTATTGCTGCTGGAAGTGCTGTGTGTGATGTTTGAAGCGGTTTCATAATCAGCGATGGAATGTGTGCTGTCTAACGCTGCTTCACAATCTGAACTTGAGCGTGCGATATTTGACTGTGCTTTCTTCAGTATTTGAAGAGCGACTGTTCCCCAATCAGGTTTGCTATTCCGCTATCATTCATGTTAGAGGAGTTGTGAATGGGTTATATCAACTTACAATGGCAACGCCTTTCCTTTTCGCAATCGCGCCAAATCGCGTGCTCCAAATCATAACGGGATCCTCTCCTTGCGCAGTATGTTGGACTATATACTCCTGCTCAGACTTCACGAAATCGGCCAAGGTTGGCTTTTCAGCATTTTGAAGATACTCGGATATAACTATATATTATGGTCAAAAATATGGTATGGTTTCCATAACAACCGGGTAGTTACCTTGGTGGTGAGCACTCATATCAGAGGTTGGGTCTTGAAACAGGAAGTCTGGATTATGCGCAGCATCTGTCGATTTTTGACGACAGCCAAGCTCCGAATATATACGTCACCAGCACACTTTGGTATTGACACAGCATCTTTTGCCACTGCGCTTCCTTCCACACGTCCCAACGCAAGTCAATTGTTTGCACAGCTCATGTCAACGTTCTATCTTTTATGAGGGCAGTACCTTTGTTTCCGGACTTGGGGCTCCCGAGTGGGCACAGATGCACACCCTGAGAATCGTTTGCTTTACTGGCTCTCATCCTCTTGTGTCTCTCTCTGATGTCTGCGGGTCAAGTATAGCTCTAACCATATTTCTTATGAGGGCGGTATCCTTGTTTTCGAACTTGGGGCTCCCGAGTGGGCACAGATGCACACCTTGAGAATCGTTTGCTTTACTGGCTCTCATCCTCTTGTGTCTCTCTCTGATGTCTGCGGGTCAAGTATATAGCATTATCAGCCTGTTCGCTTTTAGAGCTTCGAGATCACGTGCAGTAGAATACCTTCAACGTTCGCTCATGGTTGGATTTTATGATAGGATTGTGGTCTACGTCTACCTCAAGTTTCAACCAACACGCCATCCTTATTATCAAATGCGAAGCGACCGATACATTTGAGGCTATTATATAACGCAAGGCTCGTCAACCTTATTCACGACTTCTTGTATCATCACTACGAAGGGAGCTGCTATCGATTATGTAACCACTTGGATCCCAACGTCAAGGGAAACACGATCACACACCCTCCTTCTCACAACACCACGCAAAGTGCCATTATGTACCGCCTAGTCATTTCCAACCAATTCTTATTGCAAAACGATATAAATATCCACCCTGTTGAATAAAAGATCATCACTGAACTTCCTAAATCAAAGAGATCAATTGAGAGACCTTGTTCGTGTGTGCTTTTCAATCGGATAGCGAGCCACTATTTCATTTTGACAATCACACGGTACTAATAAATGCACCCTTTTGTATACAACTCGACTCACATAGCTATGCTTGCTGCTACAGTGACCGTTGCAAATACCCTTTATTTTTCCCCATCTTTCTATGTGTACCCATCTTGCATAGCAGCATCCAATAAAGATTATAGAAACGAATAAAAGGCGTGTTGTAGTTGTAGACGATGACGGGATCAATATGGTACTATAATTTCTACGCTTATCAAGTAACTCAAGGGGATAAGCAACTTTGGGGATGGTGCATATAATAAAGAGTCGATCAAAGAACGCTGGAGTTGTCAAGGCAACAGTGAAGACATGACCTCCGATGTCTTGTGCGACCTAAAGCCAAGGCGACACGCAAATTTTGCATGCGGGGTGGATACATGGCTGCTGCTTTCTTTTGCGAAGAACTTGCGAATATCAAATCGCTCCGTGCTGTAGTCGGTGTCGATGCCAACAATGTCAATCTCAAGGATCAGCTATCTCTCAAGGACAATACTCTATTCGTTGGCAACGTGCCCGTGATCAGTTTCAACGCCAACAACTTGCATGTGGATCCGGGTCTTTTGCTCATGACTCCTCAAGCGTCACCGACTTGTGGTGGCAGTATCGTTGAAGCCAAGATGACGGTCAGCGATAGCAGGATGGATAATATCGATGATGATCTCAAAGTATGGTGGCGTGTCAAGGAATTGGAAACGATGCAGGGTTTCACTTGCCGTACATGCAACACGCGTCTTGCAACAACGTCTGGTTTTCGATGCAAAGCACTTCCATCAGAGCACTGGTACGAGTTGGTCGAATGCTGGATTTGTCACGAGACCAAGCCTGAAGAACATCGTGCTCGTATGCAACCTATCTCTGCACGGCCTCAGACACTGTTAGCGGGCACAACTTATCTATTGCTTCATCCGGATGACCTGAAGAATGATCAACAACAAGTAGCAGTCGTTATGAATGAAGCGTCAACTCTATCTCCTGACAAGGTAAACATTATCCCCACCCTATCCCAAACCACTCCCACGGATTTTAAGAAGGCCGGTGGTGCGAAAGTCCATGCCCAATCTGGTCGATACAAAAATCCAAGATCAACATGCTTCACAAACAGCCTGTGGAAGATAAAGTTCTCTTCTTCTTCATGGGCTACTACAGGAGCAAACACACTTCTTATCACAAGAGACTAACACTTGTACTGCATAATAGTGGACAATCTCGCGACAATGGATACCTGTGCAATGCAAACAATGCCAATCTCCCCTGGGCGAAGGCCAATACGACAAAGCTGAAGGTAAGCATGATGATTGCAATCAATCAATCAACAAGCCACTAGTATCCTCACCAGATGTCGATATAGATAATACAATTTCATTGCTGGGAGTGAAGCTCTACAAGTATTGTATCTCGCCTATACCCAAGGAGACCACCTTGCCGACATTTCTGGATTTCTTCACGTTCGATTTATTGGATGCTGTCAAAGCCCATGCAACCTATCGCTTCGTCATACAAGATCGAGAGGATCGCAAAGTACAATTCTTGGTATGTCGTTTTATATTCGACAAGATAAGGAATTATGCTGATACAACACCCTTTTTCAGCTTTGGATGTTTAGCTGGAACACGCGGATCATCTACAACAAGGGGTTTGAAGATCAAGTGACAAAGCGATCTGATAAAATACATGATAAGAAGGGTACGTTGAAGCTTGCATGCATGATGACATGCGCACTCATTGAACCTTGGTAATCATTAGTGATGAAAGTGCTCTACCTGGATTGTACCCAATCGACTGAAATGGTGGACGACCATATGCAAGCATGGAAGAAGGACAAGTCAGCGGACCATTTAATGTATCCTGCATCATGCTGCAAGCTTGTGCTCGAATCTCTTCTGCAATCGACTCAGATATTACCACCCTATATGCGTACCATAAATAATCCTGTCATGAAACTTCAGCATAATTTCTCGGTTGGATTCCTTGAACGATAAAATGGAACCTTGTTCTCCTTTCTTTGTCCGTGCTATTCTCGCACTTGTATCCAGTGATTGATGATTTTATTGCGTGTTGAGCTGAGGAATTGTTCCCACCTACCCTTTGTGGGCTATCCCATTGTGTGATAACTGGCTCTTTAAGGAGGCTTCTTCATCAAGGCCCAACGAGCATACTTTTACCACCCACAAAAATCACCTTTTAAGCTGCAGGTGGATTTATCAGTTGTTGGTTTTCCATCACTTTCACTCAGTACTCCAAGATGCTTGACCACTTTATCAGTTTGATCCATCATGACAACAACTCCCACGCTCATTCACATAAAAAAGGCTGTTGTCACCAACACTACCATACGCCCTTTCTTTCTACTTGTATTCATCTCCTCACCAATGGCCTTCGGTAAGTCTCAAGGATAATCTTTATTTGGTTCTAAAATGAGGGTACTTATGCATTCGTCTATTATGTAGCTCACCTCATGGATTATTGGTGCCTAGTAGCTTTTGGATGTTTTGTTCATTGATGAACCCTTTGTGGTCGGTGTAACTATCTTATATATTCCTCCTCGTTTACATATTGATATATGTTTTTGAAAGGATTCCCTGTACATTTGTAGGCCAAAAGCAACCCAGCTCTGACAGGGAACCTGGGACTCCTTTGTTGGCGGCATAAGTACATGCCCGAAGGCCGTTGTGCCGATTGACATGAGGGGTATAAAAGACTTGGTTGGGGAAATATGCTTTGTAAGTACACTGGATTCATATTGGACATTGCTGACTGTGTTTCCTTCACATGGTTAGCCCCTGACCTCCAAGAAACCCAATGCAATTGAATCATTGGTGATTATATCAAGGAAGAAGCTCGAATGCTTTGCGGCAATGAAGGAAGCTGGCTGGCCTTTCAGTCACGGAATTTTGCATACATGCTGGTATGCTTGGATTGCCAGTGAAAACTGTCAAGATCTTCGCAGCAATCATTCTCAAGCAGACACAAATTACCCCACTCTCGTACCCGAGTCAAACGAGCTTTGCAAGTGGTTGGCAGGGGATGATGGAAGTATATTCAATGGAAGATCAGAGTCTTGGAGATATACGAGTATGTAAGTGCCTGCTATTGCTTATATATTTTATACATGTTATACCGATGTTGTTCTACGCATAGCATCAACAATGTGGAGGACTTCTTCGCAATGGATACCCGAAGCAAGAAGAGCGAAAACGATCTCTAAAAAAAGGGGAAAAAGAAAGCACAGAATGATGATCAGCGAGACAAGAAGAATACGATACAAGATAGCGACTATGTATCAGCAATGATGCCATGCAAAAAAAAAATACAAGTCTCCTCAGGAAAACGTAGGTGAGAAAGGAAAAAGGAAGACACTATAGCGCTGATGATTTACAGAAGCACACATATCATAGAGGCGATACGACCGCGGAGGCAACTAACACATTCATCATCAACACCTTCGCCATTTACACCAATGGCATCTGCCATTCTTGATCTGTACGAGGAAAACACCATCGGTGATGATACTGATGTACATTCATTGTCTGGCGCTGTTGATCATAATGACACGGATATACACGATGAGCTAGTCAAATGGATGATTACTCTGGTAAGGTATTTGTGAAGTCAATGCTTTTCGATTGCAATCCTGATACATGATGCATGATGTAATAGATAACAAACACAACCGGATCTTCGCCTCGTCAACCTCACAATGAGCAAACACCACACTCTTCATATAGCATCACGCTTATAGCATATGTATTAACATAAACGTTCCTGTATCTCTAAACTTTACAATAAAACGTGGGGTCTTTCATAGAGCAAAGTTGCTCGGTTGAGTCGACAGCACCATGTGTGCAGGTTTCACGATCGTGGTGACCAATCTCGGGGACGTTCCCATTCATCCATTGTCTCTCCTATATTTGGACGGTTCGCATTCAAAGATCACAAAATGAAGCGTGCGGCTTTAATATGAATAGAGTTGATCAGCATGATCCATCGAATCTTCTTACCAAGTTTCAAGTTCATGGTGGGCAGTCCCAGGGTAATGCATACTGTTTGGCATTTCAATGAATCCGGCCGGTTGCGGAATTTCCGTCCATCATAGTCAACCCCACATTACACCTTCCCATTCAAAACCTTTAAATGAAGTGTGGATTCTTTATTAATACAAAGTTGCTCATCATTCCCAAGAGCATATTGTGTGAAAGTTTCAGGTTCAAGAGAGGCAATCAAGATCATGGATTAATTTACAGTGTGCATGAATATGCCTGACAACTGAACCAACTTTAATTTCAGCTCTTCCACTTCCACTTTATTTTCTCTTCTTCCCATTCTCAACTGCTGGCCCATTCAAGTATAACTACCATCTGGGAACGAATGTCCTGCTCCAAACCCATCATGTCAATCCTACACTTGTCTTGATCCAATTTTCTCTGACTGAATGGAAGTCCATGGCGTATGCACCCCACGACAACATGCGCGTTTCTTGACGCTCCACCTTTTATACAATCTTCAACCACGACCAATCGTAACAGCATTCATTCCAGCAATTGCTATGAGCAAGGTCTTTACTCCAGTGTGTCAAACAGTGTTCACAGTCTTGTCACTCTACTACAACACGCGCTCTTGCACACTTCTCTACCGCGACAAAACGTAACAGCTGTTGCTATTAGCACGGTCTTTACTCCACTGTCTCCAGTTACTTGCAGCAACTTGTTTTGACACATACGGATTCCAATGGATGGGATGTCATACCAGCTATTAAATCAACCGCAATACAAACAATCTTCGCCTGGTTGTGCTGCGAAGGAAGATGACCAAGAAAGATTGACCAACAGCCAGCCGTATGGAAAAGGGAGCACACCAGCAACGATCGCATGGCTAGTTTCAACCTACATATTGGATTTGGGTGGATGGATGCAATCAAGTGCAGTGATGGGATGTCCTGGAATTTTGCTTTGGTTACTTGGCGCGTCGTCCGCAGAAACAGGCACATGGATACGGCTGAGGATGATGATGAATTGGATGGAATTGAAGAAATGGATTATATTCTGGCGAAAGGTGTTTTACAGCCATGGATGCTATTGAAATACTCAAGTCTATGCATGCATCAGCTATTTTACAATCATGGATGAAGGACGTTTATGACGGCAGCAACCAAGAATACAATGACACAATTATCCCTGTTGACTAGATTTGATCCTCCCGTATCTTATTCAATTTACAATGCTGTTCCCCTCAACCATACTCACTCGATAAACACTCATACTACATACCATGTGCTATTCTTCGAATTTTTCATTGAATTCAACATAGTATTTAAAACACTGCAATCAGTTCTTCCGTGCAATGATAAACAAGGTGGTTGTTACCGTGATTGGTCCTGTAAGAAGTACATGGCTTTTCTGCATACAATAAATAACGGGTTGACCTTGAGAGGAGGAAGAGTGATTATACAGCGCGGTATCAATATCCGCTGCACACCATGGGGCATCTCTCGATTATACCATTCTGCAAGGAAGTTATTGTGGCAGACATCATCAGCACAATGAAGCCTCCCATCAAGGTTTGGCTATCTTTCATGTTGTATAATAGCGCACACTTGAATTAATATATCACTCCTAAAAAGGATGGGTCCTGGGAGAATATAAAGGCATTGCATACTGAACCTCTGTAATGAAGTAGTATACTGCAGTAATAGGTGAAGCATCCAGTCAAAAAAACGCCGACTGGTTTCAGTATCCGACAAAGGTTCCTTTTACTTGTGCTTCGCCATTGCATAGCAAGTTGGTGGATAATTGGCAATACGCAGATCATCTACGGTAAGGGATTAAAGATTGAGTGACCGTGAAATATGATAAAGTTCACGATCTTTGAAATTGAAATGCAGGACGGGATATGGGGCCATTTGCATTAATTGAACCTTGGCTGGATGTACTCAATCATGAGAAATGATGTACTGTTCCCAAGCGTAATTCAGTGGATCACTTGATGATGTAACAACCATCAGGCGGCAAGCTTTGTACGTGGATCAATTCAACAATCGAGTAAGTACCCGGGCGCAGTATATGTGTACCCTAAATAGCCTTGTCATGGAAACTTGGTTAAATTTCTTGAATGATGAAATCCATACGTACCCCATGCCGTATTTCAAGAGTAAGCGGTTTCAGTGCGTACGTTTGCAGCAAACCCTTGTTCTCAATTTGGAATCCTGTTCTCTATCCCCTACAGGGCTACGTGGTGATATTGGCTTGTTCACAATTTATGGATCACATCCTTGTCTTTCTTCCACTTTTTTTGCGTGTCGAATGGATGCTTTGCCTCCCGAGCTAATTGACAGCGTATTGGAGCATTTATCACAAGCTCAACGCGCACAAGCCAGTGCTGTCAGCCGTCGATGGCATTCAGTGATCAATCCACGTCTCTATCATGCACCCGATATCACGACTCTCAAGCAATTGGACCAACTTGTAGGAAACGATTTGTCATCATGCCGGTCACTGATCAGCATTCTTGATTTGAGCAAAGTTCGAGAACATGTGACCGACAAGCACATTGCCGCTTTTAGTCAATACCCATTGTACAGCCTGAATTTGAGTAAATGTCACCATATCTCGGCGAGCGCTCTTAATCAGCTACTACAAACATCGATCCAGACCTTACAAACGGCGCTGTTAAATCATTGTCGCTTAGATACAGAAAGCTTGGAATTATTACGACAAGCTAATCTTATACGACTGGATTTGAGTGGAACAATGCTTCTTCCTTGTCATGCTATTGATACACCCCATCATTTGGAAACGCTCATGGATCCAGCAAGGTCACAACTACGGGTTCTCCATGTTGCAGGATGCAATTGGGTGGATTCGATTACTGTGACGAATATTGCACAAGGCTTCCCACGACTGACGCATTTATCGTTGTTTTGGTGTGACCAAATCAAGGTGGCGTCGTGTTTGGAGACATTACTTTTACGACTACCAGATTTAAGATATCTCGATTTACAACATGTACCCGCCATACCAGACGCACAACAAGATCAGCAGCAGCAGGAATGGAAGGAGATTGATTTACATGAGTTGATACGTAGCCATCCGCATTTACAATGTATAGAATATACGCACAGACGACGTAAAGCAACCATAAAAAGAAAGGATGCGTAAGATGATCCTGTTTCTCTATTTTCTCGATTGACTACTATGTACATAAAAGGAAGGCCGCGTCAATTTTGCTGTTGCAGCGGAGTGATTAAAATCATAGAAACTATTTAAGGCGGGCCGATACCGATGTTGCACATGAATTTCCATCACTCTCTTTCTTTTATTATGTCGTCTCAACATCGAATACAAGTATCAATATCTGGAATGACATGCAATAGCTGTGTCAAGTCTATTACACAAGCATTGCAAGAGCTACCAGGCGTGAATGCATCTTCAGTGTCAGTGGATCTAAATACAGGCCAGGCGACGCTGTTAGCCCAGGATCAAATCTCGAGTCTTGTCATCAGCACGATTCAGGATCTTGGCTATGAGGCGACAGGGGACGACAATAAGCAAGAGCCACAACTCCATGTGACACTTTCTATCTCGGGAATGACATGTTCTCATTGTTGCGATACCATCCAGCATGCACTGAGCAACCTCCCTGGCGTGGTGCATGATTCCATTCACGTTACTCTTGGAAGCGCTTCTCTCTTTTTGAATGATCCTCACGTTATGACAAAAGACCAACTCGCTGAAACCATTGAAGATCTGGGATACGATGTCGATTCGGTGCGATTCGAGTACATGGGTCAAGAAGAAGCCAACATGGGTGCAACACCACCACCAATCGGTTTGGGACAGTCAACACCACCTCATTACAAGATCGCCAAGGTCTCAGTCTCCGGAATGACTTGCTCACATTGTACTCGAACCATTGCTGCCACATTACAAGCCTTGCCAGGTGCGATCGTGGAATCGGTGCAAGTAGATCTCGGTGAACAGCTGGCGACTATGGTGTTTCAGGGCGACAATATCACAAGCGACGTGCTTGTCAATGCCATTCAAGATGCTGGATATGATGTGGATGGCAGGCCAAGGATCGACACTATGTCATCAGCCCAACAAGCAAGTTTGCAAGTAGCTGGCACGACTTCAACTACAAAGAATAGCGCATCATCCGTTCATAGCAGCAATAGTCAATCCACAATGACCGATTCTGGCCTCCGCAAGGTGGTGATGCGAGTGATTGGAATGACTTGTCATAGCTGTGTTACAGCAGTTACGGATGCTTTGGAACATGGCGTACCTCATATTCAACAAGGCTCTATTCGTGTGGATCTTGAGACTGAAATGGCCATGTTCATCAGTCGTCGCCCGGAGGCTTCACGTGTACGTCAAGTGGTCGAAGATCGTGGTTATGATGTCGAGAATATCCAAATCATTCATAATCTACTCCCACCATTGGTGATATCGGATGTTGCTCAACAAGGACAACCCCTCTCGCGTAGTACAACAACCGATTCCATTGCTTCTCTTGGTGCAGTGTCTGTTGATACCCCTTCTGTGGCTGTACCAAGTAAGGTGACAATGCAAATCTCAGGCATGACTTGTGCTAGGTAAAGTTTATCCCCCTCCTTGTTATATTATATGCTCATCTTTATACTTATTATAGCTGCGTACGTAACATTGAGCAAGGACTTTCAGCATTACCAGGGGTGGTACCCGAATCCGTCAAAGTGAATTTACTCGTGGGTGTCGGTTCATTCTCCTTGCGTGGTGATGTCATTGATGAGGATACCATTGAGCAAGCAGTGAGTCGAATGGGTTATACAGCATCCAACATCTCCATCATTGCCGAACAGCGCGAATCATCAGCCTCGGAGTTATCCAACCTGTATCAAGCTGATATGATTATTAGCGGCATGTTTTGCATGAATTGTGTCGACAAAGTCCGCCACGCCCTGGAACAATTACCTGGCACCAAACACGATTCTATCAACATTGACTATGACTCTGGCAAAACATCCTTCCAATACAATGGCAACAACATCACTCGGGAGCGCATTCGACAAGCTATTCTACAACTGGGTTTCATGGCAGAGAGCATTGATGTCATGAAGTTGATTCAAGAGCAACAACAAAGTGAGAAGAAGAAGGATAGCTCTCAAGTATCAACACGCCTCACGGTGACCGGTATGACATGCAGCTCATGTGTTGCCAACATTGAACGTGCCATCTTGAAGCAACCAGGCATTTTCAGCTGTCAAGTCAATCTCCTTGCCAAGTCAGCAGTTATTCAACATGATCCTGCCATTGTTGGTGCGCGTGCTCTTGCCAACATGATTGAGCAACTTGGATACAAGGCGGAATTGGCACCTACAGGTGGCATGGATACATTGATGGATCAACGGGAAGCGATGCGTGCAAGTCTCAACAAGGAAATCGGTATACTGAAGTGGCGGTTTTATTGGTCACTTGTCTTTGCTATCCCCATTGTTATCTTTGACATGATTTTCATGATGGGCCTTCCACAAGACAACCCAGTGCGTATGGCTTTCGAGACACCAATCACAGACGGCTTAATGGTGGGCGATGTCGTTTCCTTTTTGCTTGCTACACCGGTTCAGTTTTTGCTTGGTTGGCCATTTTACGTCAAAGCATACCGATCGCTTCGCTATACACGCAGTGCCAATATGGAGACGCTTGTTGCTATGGGTACTACGGTTGCTTATTGTGCCTCGGTGGGTACTATCATTGCTGCCATGGCTCGACATACACACAAAGAAGGCATGAACTACTTTGAAACCAGCGTGCTTCTCATCACCTTTATCCATTTCGGCAAATGGCTTGAAGCACTCGCCAAGGGCAAGACGGCAGAGACGATCACCAAGTTGATGGATCTTCAACCTGATAAGGCAATCCTTGTTGAGTTTTCATCAGCTAGTGATAAATCAGCAACAACAACAACAGCAGCAGGATCATCCGATGATGAGACGACACTGGCAACACAACCATCGATCAATTCCAAGTCCAAGGCCAAAGGAGTCATTGAACGAGAGCATGTTCCTGAACGAATGAATGAACGTGAGATTGATGCAAACGATATACAAGGTAAGTTTATATTACATTGATGTGTATATAACAGGTATACTAATCCATTGTTGGCTATAGTGGGTGATATCCTCAAGGTGAATGCAGGTGCACGTATTCCTTGTGATGGCAAGCTTTGGCGTGGTACAACTAGCACTGACGAATCCATGATTACTGGTGAATCGGTTCCTGTGGCCAAGAAAGAAGGCGACGATGTCATTACAGCTACTATCAACTTGTCTTCGCCTATATACATCCGTGCCATTCGTGTGGGTGGTGATACAACTCTTTCACGTATTATCCAACTGGTTCAAGATGCACAAGCCTCTCCCAAAGCACCGATCGAATACGTGGCTGATAGGATTTCGAGTGTCTTTGTCCCTGTCGTCATTGTTCTTGCCTTGATCACTTTCATTATCTGGGAGGTAGCAACAATCTATGATATGTATCCGGATGAATGGGTGCCCATGGGTGGTGACAAGACCACATTTTCAGTCATGCTGGGTGTCTCTGTATTGGTGATTGCATGTCCATGCGGTCTTGGTTTGGCAAGTCCTACTGGTAAGTTACTACAACAAGGACAACAATGAATAAGCATTATCTAATTTCCCCCATTTTATTAGCTGTCATGGTTGGTACTGGTATTGCTGCACGACATGGTGTCTTAGTTAAGGGTGGCGGCTATGCTCTAGAAATGGCCAGCCGTATCACTACGATTGCTTTTGACAAGACCGGTACATTGACTCAGGGCAAACCTGTTGTCACCGATAGTTGGACAGCCCCCACACCTGGTTCAACTTCAGAAGGTAGCAGCAGTGACAATGAAGCAGAACGAGAACGTGCAGTATGGAAACTCCTTGGTCGTGTCACTTCGGCAAGCAACCATCCGCTATCCAAGGCTATTGCTAAACATGCCAAGCACGTGATTTCTCCCTATGAACAAGATGATGATGACAATGATGAAGATGGTCAACAAACAAACGATGAAGCATTTGCTGGTGTCACTCTCAAGAACGCCAAAGAAGTGGCTGGTCGTGGTGTATTGGCAACTTTGGCATTATCTTCTCAAGTCGCTGTTCAATTTTGGCCACCCCATCACCGTTCACAAGCTGAATCCTCACAAGAGCGTTTAGTGAATGTATTCCTTGGCAATCAAGAATGGATGAATGAGAACCGCGCACGTTACGCCAACAAACGACAATCACAACAATGTCAGGATTTACTTGAAACATGGCAAAATGGTGGAAAATCAATTGTACTCTTGGCTATGGCACCTGTGGGTGGCGGTGATGAGCGTAAACATGCCGATGGATGCAACAATGAATGTTCCTGTGTGGTATGTCGCTGCAGCTCGGGATCCATTTGCTGCAGTGCATCACGTACCATGATTGTTGGTCAAGTTGCAGTAGCGGATGTAGTACGACCTGAAGCAAAAGGCGTGGTTGCACAATTACGGAAACAAGGCATTGAAGTATGGATGATTACTGGTGATAATGAACGCACAGGCCGTGTCATTGCCGAACAACTTTCGATAGACAAGGATTGTGTACTTGCAGGTGTCAAGCCTGAGCAAAAAGCCGACAAGATCCGCAACTTGCAGCAACGAGGAGGTGTTGTCCGCTGCAATAGACGTCGTCTTTGGAAGAAGAACAAGAACAATTACGTACAGCCAGTGGTTGCTATGGTTGGAGGTATGTGTGTATACATCATGTGCATCTCATGGGAAGTTTTTCTTGAAACAAATGATCACTCATGTGATTTTTCCTCTTTTTGTTAGATGGCATCAACGATTCCCCTTCACTCGCTCAAGCAGACGTTGGTATCTCAGTTGGCTCGGCAACAGATGTGGCTATTGAAGCTGCCAGTATTGTCCTTATTCGAAACAGCTTGTGGGATTTATTAACCATGTACGACGTCTCGCGCGCTGTTGTACGTCGAATTCGTATCAACTTTGTATGGGCTTTTGCTTATAACGTCACCGCTATTCCCATTGCTGCTGGTATTCTCTATCCTGGTACGGGTCATGGTCTCCCAACCTATGTTGCTGGTATTGCCATGGTTGCATCAAGCATCAGCGTCGTGTGTTCAAGTCTTCTTCTCCGCTTGTATCGTGCACCCAAATTTGTGCGTGAACAGCAAAAGCAACATAATATGTAGAAACAACGATATCCTTTGTACGTCCACCATTTTACAATATACGTATATAGCATCATGTTACTTGTAAAGAAAACTCATAATCCATTGCAATAAAGCAATACATGTATCATCACCAACCTCCCATTATACTTGTTTTCCTCTGTAATCCTTCCTGACATTATTGCTATGGAACAAGTTTTTTTATTGCAGGGCACTACTTGTTTTTGAAAGATACGCAAAGATCTCTAGCTAATATCACGAGAGAAAGAAAGTGGTTGAAACAAAGAGTAAAAAAAATCAATTGACCTTTTTCCTTTTTTGAAATGTGCCTGCTTGAAGAATTGTATACAAAGGAGAGAGTATCGTATGTAAGCATTGCTTTTTTACATCTTGTCATAGTACTTGTCAAGGCCAGGGATATCCTCAACGAGACCCTTTCTCTTGCGTACATTGCGAACAATGTCATAAACCTTGTTACCGGGTGTCATTGGGTCACCAGACATAGCCTGCCAGTGATCAAAGACAGCTTGAGGGAATGCTTGACCACCAGTGGCAGCACGCAAATCGGGGGTAAAGCCGAATGATTCGTTGACTGGCATGTGGGCCTTGATAGTCATCATGGGTGTACCAGGACGCTGTTCTTCAGAGAACACCACACCACGACGGCGATTGAGCACCGAGTAAATACCACCAAGTGCATTTTCTGGGCACTGTACTTCAACCAAATACACTGGCTCTTGAAGACCAGGAGAAGCCGTTAACATGGAAGCATAAACAACACGGCGGAAAGTAGGAATGATTTGACCACCACCACGATGGATAGCATCGGCATGAAGAGTGACATCAAGGATGTTGAATCGACAACCACGCATGTTTTCTTCAGCAAGAGGACCTTCCTTGGTAGCCCATTGGAAAGCAGCCACACATGAATCCTTGATTTCATTCAAGTACTGTACAGCCTTGGTTGTATCAACCACAAGGTTGGCACCTGTTGCTTCAGGACCAAAGCACCAAATCTTGCGTGCTTCAGTGACATCCCAGCCGTATTCTTCAGCCAAAATACGTGCACGTGACTTGAAATCATCCTTGGGACCAACCTTGCCAGCTTCAATAGCATTCGATAACTCGTCGTCAATTGGCATTGCACGCATGAAGATACGATTATGCTTGTTGGGTGACTTTGACAAGCAGTCAATCGATGATGTAGCTGTGACAGTTTCACGGTATTGGACAACAGGATCACCGGTGCGAATAGGAACCTGGGCATGGTCTTCTTCAAGATCCTTCAAGATGATTTCCAAGTGAAGTTCACCAGCACCAGCAACAATGTGTTCACCCGAATCAGACGTGTAGGTCAATACACATGGGTCAGATTTGGCTAAACGTTTGAGACCCTCCACCAACTTTGGTAAGTCATTGGCATTCTTGACTTCAACCGCTACTTGGACAACAGGGGATACAGAGAACTTCATGACCTTCATGTTGTGTGCAACTTCAGAGGTGGTAATGGTACCCGACTTGACAAGGAATTGGTCAACACCCACCAAGCCAATAATGTTACCAGCGGGACATTCATCAATGGCTTCAATGTTACGACCCATCATGAGCACAGTGCGCTGAATTGACTTTACAGACAAATCATTCTTGGAACCAGGTTGATAGTTGGGGCCTTGAATGCGCACCTTGAGACCAGCACGTACGGTACCTGAAAACACACGACCAAAGGCATAGAAACGACCCTTGTCTGAGGTAGGTACCATCTTGGAGACGTACAACATGAGAGGAGCATTGGGGTCACAATCACGAATACCGATAGCGCATTCATCATCCATGGGACCTTCATAAAGGTTGGGCACACGGTACTTTTGAGCAGTGACAGGCGATGGCAAATGGATACAAATCATCTCAAGAAGAGCATCACCAGCAGGCAAAAACTTGCGCATGACCACCTTGAGGAGCTGTTTGCCTTCAAGATCCGCTTCATCGTTGCCCAACTTGATCCCCAACTTGTCAAGCAAGGTGGTTGTCTGTTCTTTCTTGAAGTTCATGATGGACTCAAAGATCTTGAAGATGGGGTCAAGTACAAACATGTTGAATGCACGTTCGAGCGGCTTGCCATCGGTATCCTTATCCTTGGTAGACCATTTCTTGGTCTTTGGGTTGAAATAGTTCTCACCCCATAGGCGTTGCATCATCTTGTCTTGGTCGACACCAAACTTTTTGGAATAACGCACAGCAAATTGACGCAGTGTAAAGCCCCAGCCATGTAAACCAGAAGCAAAGGCCACGGTACCCTTTTCAGGATACACTTGCACATCACCTAGTGCTTCATCAAAGTACGTGGCGATGATGACGTTGGCAGTTTCAATGGTACGTGCAAAGGCCTAAGTATGCAAAAAGGGCGTGTGAGTGTTTGCTATATCAGGCAACATGTGCTTTCCCATCCTAAAGTTACACATCATTCAACCCGGATGATGATGGTGTTGATGATGGTTACTTTGGAAAGCTCACGCGACAAAAAAGAAAAAAAAACTTACGTTATAGAGCTCCTCCTTTTCAAGTTGGAGTTCAAGAAGGGCACGATCAATCTTGTTGATGACAAGGACTGGCTTGATACGTTCACCAAGAGCTTGACGTAACACGGTCTCAGTTTGCACACAGACACCTTCAATACAATCGACAACCACAAGGGCACCATCAGTAACACGAAGAGCAGCTGTGACCTCAGATGAAAAGTCGACGTGGCCTGGCGAGTCAATAAGGTTGATCAAGAAATCACGGCCTACAATACATGTGGATGTTTTAGTCAATGTACGTAGAAGAGCAAGTTGTATATGCAAGCATGCATGGTGGCATTACTAAACTTACCGTCCACTTTTTGGCCCTTGATTTCCTTGATATCTTCCTCGTGTTCAAGTTGGAAGTACATGGAAATAGCAGTAGACTTGATGGTGATACCACGCTCTTGCTCATCCTTGCGAGTGTCCATAAAACGCGTTTCACCTGCACGACCAGCGGAAATGATACCAGCCTTGGATACCAGCGAGTCAGTCAAGGTTGATTTGCCGTGGTCAACGTGGGCAATGACAGACATGTTGCGGACATTGGTCACTTTGTCCTAAGTAGAAGTTCTTGTAAGTATACGCGTATACGTGTAGTAGGTTGTGTTTGTGTATGTATTGTTTTTTTTTTCTCAAGGCCCAAGGGAGATGAGAATGTGTGTGTGTGTGTGTGTGTGTGTGGCCCGCGTGTGAATGTATCAACATAACCAGACATTTTTTGCTTACCATCAAACCACGGATCTCCTCAACAGTAAAGTTCTAAAGAAATATCATCATATGAATATCATCACGCAGCAACAAAAGAGATCTCAATAGCGTCGTCAATACATACCACTATAGATTGTCAATAATCATCCCCGAGAAAAGAACAATAGGATTGCAGGAACGAGGGGTAGTAGTAATAATCAAGACAACATTAATACATGCATCACCCCTTTGCATAAACGCTCCATGATCATGTAAAAGCAGAGACTACATACCCATTTTTGTGTCGATATGATTGCGGGAGTCTTTTAGAGAGAATAAAGAATCAAGAGAGGGAAGAGAGGGTAATGTGAGAGAATGGTTCAAGGCCCAAGGGAAAAAAAGAAGACAAGTGATGGGAGCCCCGTAAATATCATCATTCGATTCCGACGAGCACTAAGCTGCATGATGGTGCATGGGCCAATCAGCGCTTTGTTGAACTGGTTTTTGGGACACAAACAAATACAATAACACTCACACACCCACACACACGAGAAATAAAGTGCTTAGGGTAATTTGTATACACTCAAGGTTCAGGATGATGTTATTATTATATCATATCTTCTATTATCTTTCTAATGACAAGATTTACCGAGAGCGCGTAATCTCCAATAATTGAAAGGAAGAGGAACGAGATATCCTGCGCCAGCACTTGCCGCAGCGGCCAGCCAGAATTGGGGATCGTCAAAAGCAACACGGCCCCCCATCAGGTGCCAATCGACAGCATTCTCCGCTAGTTCCATGGCCAACATACTTGCAAAGCTCATTCCCATAGCTGTTTTGAAAGAATCACTGTAACTGAGACCAAGAGTGCGTCGTAAAAGGATTGTTTCGAGTGCAAGTGAACTAGTGATACCAGCAGCCTAAATGATGAAGCTTGTCAAAAAAAGAGAGAACCATGTGTGTGTTCCTGCTATACAACTTACCATGGCTGCGGCTGTCATCCAAACAGGGGACATGGTGGGATGATTTGCTTGCAAGTACCACATGGTCGAGAAATCACCCGTTGTACATCCAATCAGGCATCTGCATAATGTATGTGTGTGTGTATGTGTGTGTGTGAATATTATCTTTTGGTGTGTGTGCCGTGTTGTGTATCATCCAATTTACCTAAATGTATTGACTCGAGTACGCTGCCATGATACGCTATCTTTCCAAAATGCGAGGCTGTTTATGGGTGGTATAGGTTCTTGTTCTTGTTGCTTCTTTTGACTACAACACGACGACGACGTACGAGCTTGAGCCAATGTGGTAGTAGCAGTAGTCGCCCTTAGAGATAAAGTACTGCTTCGAGCGAGAGGTGTTCTCAATGACTGCAATGTCGTCAATGACATGAGGTGCGATTGAATAAGAGCGTATATGCAAGGATGTCTGTTCTCTCGCTCTCTCTGGCAAGCCACTTGGCAACCGTCGTATTTAAGCTCTTCGGAGTGAGATATCTGTTTTTGGGAGCTATGCGCGTCCACCCAGTATTTGGAATAAAATGTTAAACCGACCCGAGTATCCGCGCAGGATGACGACGATCAATGAATATATAAAAAATACACATTGCATGGCTATCGTCATCCACCTTCTTCTTTTTCCACTGTTTCCTAATGCGCTTTGCTGTAATACACAATAATCCTCGATAGTTGTAATCCAATCCAATCCAATCCTGCTGCTCTTTCGATGTAAGTCAATGCTGAAAACTGATACTTTATATTCGTAAATGTGTATACAATAGATGGATGATGGAGGAGATGTAATATAAGCTGGCGTGTACGGATAAATGAGGATCGTTGAGGAAGGGGAGGTTGATGACAAATGGCTGTATTGATGTATATAGAATGCACAAGGGTCGTTTATATGCTTTCTTGCTGTTGCTGCTGTTCGTATTCTCGTTTCTTTTCTAACAACATGGCCAATCGTTGCTCCTTTACAAGTCAAAGGCAAATGAGCGATTGCAAAGTGAACATGCAAAAACAAATGGTTGGTCTCTTACCTTGGCCTTGATCTTGTAATCCTCCAAAAGATAGAAGCCGAATGCACCACCGATAAGAGCACCCATGGATACAGCAAATGCCTGACCGAATCTTGCCATTGGAGAATGAGAGAGAGAGAGTGGAAGAAAAAGTTAACCCCTGGCTTCAAAGCTCAAGCTGACACTGAATGCAAAAAGATGATGTCCTCTCGGTACTGTAGCCAATCGGATAAGTTCAAGTAGACATGATGTGCACTGTCAGTGCAGAAACGAGCGAAAATAAAGGAACATGCATATTTTATATTCAAGTATCATATTACCCTTACAGAGGGTTCAGTATGTAATGCCTTTATACTCCCAACATCCTTCCTTTTTAGGAGTGATATATTAATTCAAGTGCGCTATTATACAACATGGAAAGATTGATGAGAGGCTTCATTGTGCTGATAACATCTGTCACGATAACATTGATAATGGCGCTGTATAACCGCTCTCCTCTCAAGGTCAACCCATCATTTATTGTATGCAGAGAAGCCATGTACTTTTTACAAGACCAATCACGGAAACAACCACCTTGTTTATTATTCCATCTGATCAGTTATATACTTCCAATCATCCACAAGCAAGCAAGAACGGCATGTGTAAGCTATCATGCAAAGTCCAAATGCGGTATGTAACAACCAATCCTTCCTTTATTATTCCATCTACATAGCTATCTATATACCGATTTGCCCACCACCATTGACCTCTTGGTCGTCCGTCATCACCCTTACCTGTGTCCCTACTCCTCAAAGTCAAAGCCAAAGTCGTCATCACAGTCATCCAGAAAGACGCAGACGGAAAACAATGGGATCTTGCAGGCTTCCTTTTACCAACGAGATACAGTATGGGTCGTATCAAGCAACATCAAGTTGGCAAGAGAAGGCAACCTCTGCTTGTTTGTGTCATTATCCCAATCACCGCAACCGTTTTCATTGTCGTCATTGTTGTAACTATGGTTACAGTATAAATAAAAAAAGACAATCTGATACAGGAATGATGATGATGACAATTTTGGCATACCTTTAGGCGATACTCTCTAAGGAAAAAAGCAAATCACCACCATACGATCAATGTCGGATGATCCCTTGTTTCTTAGAAAGCGTTGCACGTCCATCCATCCATCCTAACCATTGCATTTCCAGTATTTGATATACAGAACCCTCCCCTGTGATCACTGCTGATATGTTGCCTTTCCATCCGGCCGTTGGTCCTCTCTCTCTCTTGATCGTTTCCCAATGTAGTTCAAGCATGTGAAGATTGCTTGTATGTATTTGAAAGTTGATATGGCATCATCCACTCGAATATGTATGTATTGAATCAAGCTGCTACACGTAAATAAAGCTGCCCTTACACAATGGCTATCAGCTATCCACGTGAAGAGGCCGCAAGTAACTTGAGACAATGGAGACCTTGCTAATGGCAGCTGCTGTTACAGGATGGTTGTGGCAGAGGAGCGTGTTGTAGTAGTAGACTGACAAGATTGTGAACACTGCTTGAGACAATAAAGTCATTGCTAATAGTAACTGCTGGAATGAATGCTGTTTCGTTTGATTGTGGCATTGGAGTGTGCAAGACAGTGTGTACTTTCAAGAAAGGCGTGTGTTGAAGTGGGGTGCACACGCCATGAGCTTGCCATTCAGCTCAAGACAAACGGATCAAGATATTCGTAGCATTGACATGGTGTATTGGAAGCAAGGCAATCGTTTGCAGATGGTGGTTGTACTTGAATGGGGGCAACAGTTGAGAATGGGAGGAGGAAGAGGGCAAGAAGCCAAGAGTGGGAGAGGTGGAAATTAAATAGATCAGACACTGCCATGCACTCTATAAATCACTCCTCGACCTTGATTGCCTCTCTCAAACCTGAAACTTGCACACAAGGTGCTCTAGGACATGCTGATCAACTTTGTCTTAATAACGAACCCACACTTCATTTGAAAATTTCGAAAGGAAGAGCATAATGTGGGATTGACTATGACGGATGGAAATTGGGAAAGCGCCGGATTTATGAAAAAGTCAATTACTATGTAATTTCTTGGGATTCCCCATCTCGCACTTGAAACTTGGTCAGAAGGTACTCCCGCACATGCTGATCAACTTCATTCATTTAAAAACCGCATGGTTCATTATGACCGGCCAGCCCAAATGTAGGAGAAAAGTAGGGTAGACGCTCCTGCTCCCTGAGATTGCCCACCTCGAACCTGAAACTTTCACACAACATCCTTTCAACCACGCCGAGCAATTTCGTTCTCATAAAGTCCCCAGAGTTTATTATGAAAACATTGAATGTAGGAGAGACGACAAAAGGATGCTTACATAAATAGGGTGTGCGGCCGTGCGCGCCGATATTGCCCATCACGACCCCGAAGCTTGGTCAGGAGGTGCTCTCGGGCATGCTGATCAACATTATTCTCATAAAGCCTCTACACATCATTATGGAGATTTAGAGATACAGGCAGCTTTATGTTTTTATTATGCTGTAAGTGTGATGCTATATGACAAGTGGTGTTTGCTCATTGTGAAGTTGGCCCTGATAGAGCGGAAGGTGCGCAGGGGCGTGCTTGTGTAACACAGCTCATTTGCATGATACTTCACAATGAACAAACACCACTTGTCATATAGCATCACGTTTACAGCATATGTAAAGCATAAAGGTGCCTGTATCTCTAAACTTTACAATGAAACATGGGGTCTTCAATCGAACAAAGTTGCTCACCGGGGTCAAGCGCACCTTGGGTGCTAGTTTCACGATCGTCGTGGCCATTCTCAGATTCACCCAATGTCACCACCCAGCCAAGTAGATCTGGGTCGACCCCTTGAATTTTTTTTTCGACTTTGACTGGTGGTGACATTGCGAAATCTAGGATCGGCGAGCCTGATCGTGAAACTTGCACCCAAGGTTTTTTTTTTTTTTTGTATTACATGGTTTTTATTTAGGGCTTGGTGACCCATAAATGTGTATCGAAGTTTTATGTGATGGTAGGGGGGACAATGGTAGGATGGCGGGCAATGAGGGCAAGAAGGCGGCTGCATGCGTGAGTGTGATTCCAAAGTTGTTGGTCAATGATACATCGCCAGTGAGTGTGCCATATCGTTTGCAAGATGAGACCCAAACGGTCGACGTGATTGTAACAAAAGTCCATACGAGAGATCGTTTGAAAATGAATCGCCTGCCATGCCATCTCTGGTGTA
>JNEU01001074.1:0-11389 GCA_000697475.1 Lichtheimia corymbifera B2541
ATCTGTTAGTTTTCCTCAAGGACCCTTCGGAATGGCGGCGGCTCATGCAACATCTTCAAGTGTATGGTTTGGCGTCTAATGCGTCCGTCAATCTTAACAAGACCGTGGTTTTCTCTCGCTCTGGTGTCCCTCATGAAGCTTGGATATCCCTACTACGACCAACGGCAACTACTTGGCATGATCGGACAAGTACATCTTCTATCACCTATTTAGGTTATCCTATTTATCATACACCTGACCAACTCAACAACTTCCTCGACCAACTTTACATCAAGATTAAGAACCAAGTCGCATACCTCAATCACCGGAACTTGTCAATCCTCGGTAGAGCTACGGTGGCCAACTCATTGCTACTATCACGCTTGTGGCATGTACTTCGTGTATGTGTCGTGCCTGCTTCTTGGATCAACAAATGCCAATCTCTTGTTCGTAAGTATGTCCTTCAATTCTTTCCTCATCCCAGCTGGCAATGGTGTTGCCAACCTAGGGATAAAGGCGGCTTAGGTTTAGTTGACATCCATGACCAACAGCTTGCCCTTCACCACATTTATCTTCAACGACTCCTCCATCACAAACCCAATGACCCCAATCCTCCTTTCATTACCCGATATATCGTCTACCTCTTCCACTTATATACAGGACAACCTTCTTTGTACACCTTCTTTCTCTCCCTTCCCCCATTAAATCAACTCACAAAACCTTTTCCCCATTTTCAACTCCTCATCCGTCTCTTAGCTAGATTACCCCCTTTCCCAATCGCTAGTTTAGATACACGCTCTTTACTTACCTTACCCTTGTCACATTTCTTCCTCAAGACCCCAGACTCTGCTATCGATCTTCCACCATGTACCTTTCTTTTATCGGACGCATATGAATGGTGCTCAAGGACTCATTGTATCAAGAAACGCGAGAAAGGATATAAACGGGTTGCCTTAGTGAAAGCTTTCTTAGCCATTGACAACAATGACATTACTCTTCATCCGGTATTGAGCAACCTGATGACACCCAACAACAACATCGCTTTCCATGCCTCAATGCCAGACCTTTCATCTTGGCAACTCACAAAGATCACCTCGACATCCACCACCACCTCCTCCTCGTCTCGCTCATCTTCACCGATACTCCTTCAACACGCAACTCCTGGGCAACTACGTGACCACTGGAGACGATCCACATCCTTACCATCACGAAGCACATTGAGTTCGTCTAATTGGAAACGTTTTTGGAGGCTAAGACTACCACATGGCTCACGCACGACTTGGTGGCGTATCCTTATTCAGCATGTGTCTACCAGCTCTTTCCTTCACCGCATCCAACCGGTCAAACATCCCACACCAGTGTGTCGTATTTGCAACAACGCTCCAGAAACTATACAACACATGATTCTCGACTGCCAACCGAAACGCACCTTTTGGCATGATGCTCTTGTACTCATTCAGGCACCATCCTCGGTTACACCAGAGATGGCATGGCAGGCGATTCATTTTCAAACGATCTCTCGTATGGACTTTTGTTACAATCACGTCGACCGTTTGGGTCTCATCTTGCAAACGATATGGCACACTCACTGGCGATGTATCATTGACCAACAACTTTGGAATCACACTCACGCATGCAGCCGCCTTCTTGCCCTCATTGCCCGCCATCCTACCATTGTCCCCCCTACCATCACATAAAACTTCGATACACATTTATGGGTCACCAAGCCCTAAATAAAAACCATGTAATACAAAAAAAAACCTTGTGTAGAAGTTTCTTGACGGACGTGGCCAATCTCAGTTTCACCCAATGTCACCACCAGCGAAAGTGGATCCCATCGACCTCTTGAATTTTTTTCAACTAGGCTGGTGGTGACATTGGGGGATTTTGAGATTGGCCACGTCCGTCATGAAACTTCTACACAAGGTGCGCTTGGCCCCACTGAGCAACTTTGTTCGATTGTAGACCCCACGTTTGATTGTAAAATTTTTAGTTATGGGCAACTTTGTGTTTTACATATGCTGTAACCATTGGAGAGTAGTGTTTGTTCATTATGAAGTACAGTATCCTGCAAATGAGCTGTATAGCACAATCACGCCCCTGCGCACCTCCCGCTCTATCAGTGTCGACCTACGTGACAATGAACAAACATCACTTATCATATAGCATCACGCTTATACCATATGTAAAACACAAAGATGCCCATAACTAAAAGTTCTACAATGAAACGTGGGGCCTTCAATCGAACAAAGGTGGTCGGTGGGGCCAAGCGCACTTTGTGTAGAAGTTTCATGACCGTCATGGCCAATCTCAAAATCACCCAATGTCGGTATAGGGAGGCTTGATATGGCCTCAGTTTTATGAAAAGGGAGTATGTCAATGAGTGATACCCCTGAAATGATACAAAATGATAGGAAAATTACAGAGAATGAAAATGGATTCAAAGTATGTGTATACAGCTAATCATTAGAAAAAGAGAACCTTGCCAGCATGCGAGAAGCATTGGCAATAATAGGAACATGGTGAAAAGGCTTGTTTTGCATGATATGCATCCAGTAATGCTTCCATAAGGCGAGGAGATAGCAGGATGTAATAACGAGGGCTTTGCGAGAGGACGTAAAGGAATGTGGCTGCTGAAGATGTTTGATCAAATTGTAGAGCGTTAACATACCAAAAGAGGAGTTGAAATGATTTACTCGCATATCATTCCAAATCAAACGACGGCGAGGGCAATAGACCAGAAAATGACCCAACGTGTCTTCCTCGTTGTTACAAAGCCTACAATTGTTCGAATCATGGTGTCGTATACCGAACCTTGCTAAACGTGACAGTGTTGGTATTGTGTTGTGGATGGCTCGATACCAAACATTGCGTGCAGTATGTTCCATGTGTGTGGACCAAAAATGTTTCCATTTCTTGCGACTGATTGTCGGGATGGGCTGGCGATGTGGATGACATATAGCACGGTATCGTCGAGTTGTCCATGATTTAAGGTCAAAATGAGAGTCCAACAAAGATGTGAGAGGTGAAGCATCCATCCGTTCGGAATCAAGTTGAACAACAGACTCCGGAATAGTTGAAGAGAATCGACTTTCGAAGAAATGATGGAACTGAAGGTGATGCTGATTGAGGGCGTGAAACAAAGCCTTAGCAAGGTGTTTATGACGCGTGTGAAATCGAGCTCGTGACCAAGGTCGCCAATGTATAAAGCCGGTTGTAGGATTCAAATAGAATATGTCTTTGACCAAAAGCGATTTGAATCGAGAGCGACAAAGATTGTGACCGGGAGTATCGTACCATATGCTGTTAATCGGCAATTGCAGAATGACAGCAACATCCAATGACAGTGAGCTGAAATCAAGTGACATTTGATCCATGGCCTTGAAAAGCAACGATGAAACGCTGTTGCATTCATTCCTTGGAATTTTGCGGCATGAGGAGAAGAGGAGAGGAAAACGGTGATCTGCTATTGAAGGATGTGCATAACGAAGATGATGAGCCATAGCAAGTGTGGTATAATTCCAGTAAGAGGATGGGTGAAATAAAGGATCCAACCAACGAAGTTGGAGAGCCCCTTGTTGTTTCTCAGGATCCAATATACCCAAACCGCCATAATCAAGTGGTTGACAAAGTTTCTCCAAGCTGATCCGAGGAAACATGTTGTTCATCAAAAAGCTGGACATACAACTGCGAAGAGACCGAAAGAAAGAGCTGATAGGAGCACCAACTAGTCGAAGAGTATGCCATGTTGTCGATAGTATCAAAGTATTGAGAATGGTGGCTCTACCACGAATAGATAATTGCCGTTGAGAGAAATGATGACATGACGATTTCACTGAAGAAAGCAACTTATCCATAAATCCATCCAATTGAGGTTTCGAGGAGGCTAGAGGATAGCCTAAGTATTCCACTGCTGTTGCCCATGAGCGATCATGACATGAGGGAAACCCAGCTTGAGCCAAACGTTGATCCCATTCAGGTTGAGGACGTCCACTCAGAGAGATGGCTTGGGACTTGTGAGCATTCAATTTGGCATTTGATGATTGTTGATATCGATTGAGATGAAATTGAAGACGATCGAGATCACGTGGAGTAGAAAGAAAAACCATGATATCATCGGCATATGCTTGACATTTCAAGTTTGGTAACGGAGGCAGTGGAGCTGAATCTTGTGGAGCTGTATTCAGTGTAATCACTTCAAAAGAGGCATCATCCAAAATGGCCCGAAGCAATGGTTCAATAACGAGATTAAAGAGAACAGGAGAAATCGGATCACCCTGCCGTAATCCACGTTGTTGAATGAAAGCTGGTCAGAGATGTCCCTTGACGTTGAGATGAATGCGTGTTGAAAAGAATAGATTGGTGATAGCGACGATAAACGAATCAGGAATGCCAAATGCTGAAAGTACACGACGAAGATACGAGGGATGGATGCGATCATAGGCCTTCTCTTGATCCAGCAGTAATGCTATAGATGAGGAAGTCTCGTGACAATATGCCTCATCCATTGCCAATTTGGCCAACATACCATTATCAGCTATAAATCTGTCTGGTAAAAACCCGGTTTGGAACGGATTAATCAGAGAGTCAGCAGCTTGAACCAAACGCACATTCAATAGGCGTGTAAAGATCTTGGCATCTGTGTTGATAAGCGAGATGGGTCGCCAATTGCGTAGTGATTGCAGATCCCCCTTTTTTGGTAACAGCGTGACACAAGTGTCTTGCCATGAAGATGGATAAATACCTTCTTGAAGAGCCAGGTTGTAAACCTTACAAGCAAGATCGTAATAGCGAGGGTGTTTGAACACCAGAAACCACGTTGAATACGGTAATCCATCTGGGCCAGGGCTACTTTGCTTGGGTGCTCGTTTGGATGCAGACTGCAGATCTTCGATCGTGAATTCTTTCACCAAATCGTCTTGCCATGAACATGATAGATAAGGTAAAGAGCTAGCAGAAAGTAGTTCATCGAAAGCATCGTTGTCAATAGGCGAGGGTGAGTAGAGATCTTGATAAAATGTAGTCGCTGCATCATGCAGATCATTGATTTCCGAACACGTATTCCCTGTATTTGGATGGGTTGTGGGTCATTTCGGGATGTGGGTCATTTCTGGAAATAACCCAAAATGACCCGGGTCAAAACCGGATCCCAATATGACCCGGGTCATTTCAGCCTACACAGACATTCCCGAAACGACCCGGGTCATTTCGGGATTATCGTAAACATCGTAAATTAGCATTGTCAGTTATAGTTAGCATTCCGAATCTGTATATAAACCATGATACAGATCAATAAATATGTCTTTGTCCAAGAACTGACACAAATACAAATGGTTTTTAATTTTATTACCCTATCATTCATAGACGATATAGTAGTTGAATCAATAACTTCTATGGTTTATCACTGATGTAGGTAATACCATGTTGGCTTTATTGTTGGTTATAATATCTAATGTTGTCGAAGGATCATCTCTTTATATGCTCATCTGCGAGCAGACCGTGTTTGTCTTGTAGATAACGATCGAGTGATTGGGCGACGGGCAATTTCAGGTTTGCTGATACGATGACGGCGAGATTTGCCCCCATTAGAAGTGGAAGGAAGATTGGTGTTGCTACAGTTACGAGTACTTTGTGAATGGCATTTCAGAGTGCAATAGTTATTGACTCGACGACATGGGCATCTTCCATTTTTGCATCCAGTGCTGCACCTGCAAGTGATCGAATTACCGTTTGGCCCTGAACCATGCATTAGCCTTGTAGCATGTCGCACTGAGAGTACTGGAGTATCCTTATCCACCGGTGACTGTATGACGTGTTCCAAATCCGGGAATTCGCAGCCTTTGAAATTCTTGAGGTCTCTAGCATGATAACTAGTAGAAAGGATTCCGTCCTTGCATCGAACCTTGTACAGCATTGGACCATCGTCATATCTTCGCGTGTCATAGATGACACATGGGAGGTAATGGGGGTCACTTGCAGTACGATCACGCTTATCGATGAAAACACCAACGTAGTCACCGATACCGTAAAGGGGTGGCTCTCCTTGTCGTTGAAGCAATCTTTTTATATGCCTACGTTAGTAACCTTGCCAAGGAATGGTATACAATAGACTTACTGCTGTTGGATCGATTCAACATTTTGGTCGTAGCGTCTTCCCGCTGCCTCACGAATAGCGTCATGTCGAGGTGGCATATACAAATCACGACTTGTATGGTCACAAGATGCATCATCGATGGATTCCGTACCACCATTGCTCTCATGGTCGGATGGATCATCGAGTTGCTCCGCATGTATATCGTTGGCATCGGGATCAAACGTTGGCAAAAACTGGTCATTGAAGTCGTCATCAAAAATGTCCTGGATGTTCAGATCTTGACGATTGCCGTCATCATCGACTTCAAATGCGGTGTTCACGCTGGGCAAAAATTGGTTACCGTACATATCAGCATAATCATCGATTTCGTCGAGTGGCATTGTTGTTAGGCCTTGACCGTTAAGGGTACGAAGCTCGATATATCGTACATGATCGTTACTTGGCTCTTCATCATCGGCTTCATCTTTTACAAAATTAGCTTTCGATAGTATACTTAGTATGCTGCATATGATACTTACATTGAGCGTTTGAAATGGCTCCATAGCTACCTTGGCTAGCCACATCATTTGCTGCATCATCAAGGTGTAGCACATCACCAGCATTTGAAATACGGTCGTCGACTATCCCATTGTTAGCGCATTTGGCAATCGTTACTTCTTTGAAGCTCGTGAAGACTTACCATTGGTCGTCTCATCGTTCGATAAGCCTCCCTCGTGGACTCGCACGCTATGATTTTCGTCCTCCTCCTCATCAGAAAAAACTGTAGCTCTCTGTGCAGCATGATACATCGCTTCATCACTGTCGTAAAGGTCTTCTGCATTTCCCTCCTCGTTAAGACCTTGCATTCCAACAGCCTCAATATCAATGTCATTCGCATTCAATTCCTCTTGATCGCCTTGCAGAGACTCGAGATAACCGCGTAAATGGTGTGCATCCGGTCGTGGTGATTGCCCAAACACAAATCGATACGCCGTGTCATTGATAACCCTGGTGTATGATGTATTCATTGCATACACGACGATCCCTAGGCCTTCAGACCAATGGTTGGCTTCTGGATGGTCCTGAACCCAGGTTTTCAGCTTGTTTTTGAGGATTTGATTTGCGCGTTCGATTAAGCCTTGAGCCTGGGGATAGCGTGGTCGTCCATGTACAAAATGTAGCGTAGGCCACTTACGCTTCAGCTCAGCTTTCTACATGGTAGCTCTTAGTGAAAATCTTGAAGGCGTTATTCCATTCAACCCTTACCATTTGGTCAGATTTAAATTCACCGCCATTATCGCTTTGTAGAATTACTGGAGGACCAACTAGACAAAACAGTTCATGCAGCTTTTGACCAATAACATGCGAATCCTTCTTCAAAAGAGGGTATGCCCACGAGAACTTGGATTTATGGTCCCTGATATGGAAGATATAGCGTGCCCTGCCACGTGCAGTACTAGGTCCCCCATAATCAATCAAGTCCATCTGTATTATGTATGAGTAAAGCTGGTACACACTTCATCTAGATTAAATACGCTGGACTTACCTGAACAATATGCATGAATGTTGATGCATGAATGGCTCTAGCAGCTGTTTGTGGGCGACCTCTAATGTAATGCGTTGCGCATGTGCTGCAATGCTTGATAACCTTGCGTACAAACAGATCGGGGCAGTGTATGTACCTGGCAAGCTATATACGTTTCACGTGTAAATATAAGTAACATTTAATCGATCTACCAATTTACTTACCCTTGCAAGCGTAGCATGCTTTCCACCATGCTGGCAATCTTCATGGGCCTTCGTGATCGTCTTATAGAGTTGTTCTTCGATGGCAATTGTCTTGTTTTCATCTTTAGCAAGGGTGACAATCGTGACATTATTGGCGAAGGACGTCAACTTAAAACGTTTTCGGGCCCACGATACAAACTTCGAACCACGTTGGCGATTATATCGAGTGCCCTTTTGAAGTATAATAAGAGTTAATAGATAATGGTAAAAAACTAGCAATGTGAATCATACCTCTAGCACACCCTTAATGTCGTTGTACATCTCCTGATTGATAAAAATCTTTCCACGTCGTTCAGGGGTTGCCGACTCCCTGTACTCCTCGAGCAGCTCGTTGAATCGTGTTCGGGATAACCATGTGCATTGGTACTCGCTCTCAGAACCTTGGGTGGTGCTCATGGTGGAAGTAGGATGATTAAGAAATGCAAACAATGAGACGAATATCAAGCTGCTGTGTATTTATATTCTAATACCTCCCGTAGATACCCGATTATCCATGGCTGCGATCATTAATCCACCCAATTCAGCAATACATTGTCATCATCTCTAGCCATATATAGTAAGTGTAATAGCTGGTATACTAGCCCTATGCTCAATTCCCACGATATCACATGCCTGCGATAACTATATCTCTTTGTCAGCAAATGATGGCTAATACAGCTCGTGCGAACATATAGGTACTTTATTACCGATAAGAGCACAACTACGAAGCCGAGGCATACTTTGACAATCACACTTAGATGGGTATATGCACTAGTATCTAGTATATACATACTCTAATCTTTGTCTATTACTCGATCCCCATACTAACCCCGAGATGATGCATAGCTAATAGGTGGATTTTGGTGATCATATCTACATTCACGAAGCGGCCATATCGCTTAACATTATACACGGCTAATAGGAGCGATTTGGTGATCATAGGTGTATATCCCGAAATGACCCGGGTCATTTCGGGAATGTCTGTGTAGGCTGAAATGACCCGGGTCATATTGGGATCCGGTTTTGACCCGGGTCATTTTGGGTTATTTCCAGAAATGACCCACATCCCGAAATGACCCACAACAGTATCACCCCATGCCAGCCTGATGGCATTCAACTCAACGTTACTGCAATCAATGGTGACCCTGATAGGGGAGATGCCAAGCAGCTTCAAATCTGTAAACCATTTGACCAGAGGGGCAGCAGAGTGATCCACAGTGAAAAGGTATGAGATAGGCACACCACGATCAGCTTCCGGATGACGAATTATAATCGTGTATAGCAAGCCTTTTGCATATCCGCACACATGATGAGTGGCATCAATTGACAAATACTTTGCGTTTTCAAACATGGATAATTGCCAAGGTGATGAAAAACCAAAGAAAAAGGTGTCGACAGAGATGGTTGCATAACGCCATACAGCAAATTGCTTTTCTTGCTCCAACTCTGTAAGCCAAAGCTCGACGGATTTGAAGTCATTTGCATCCTTCGTCGTGTTCTCCTTGCGCCACTTGTAAACCTTATTATAAACATCCCGCGTGTGGATATGATACTGGCGACTGGTAACAGGTGCGTTGGCGTTCTGGTCTTGTAGATATTCACGGATGGTGCGAACATCACTTGTAATGCCACTTTTTAATATTTCCTCTACCTGGTCACGGATGTCTTGAGGCAATGGTAAATGGCCAACATCCTCGATCGTGTTTGGCTGATGGTTTATATGTGGCGGCTTAAGCTCCACGTCAAACTTGATGTCACGCAAAGGATAATAATGCACCACCAAGCGCGCAGTAGATCCACATTTCTTTGTTTTGTGGCCACTTCGAGCAACACCAGACTTGCCCCCCACAGTGGTATCCTTTCGCACCTGCTTAATACCAGAGCGATGGCATCTGTAGTACCACGAGACATCGGGTCCCGCTAATTTATAAAACAAGATGTCAGTATATATTGCATACTCAGTATTATGCCGACAGTCGTTACCCTGATGGCGTGGAATATGCTTGCTATGGTACAACTAGCTTTCACCAGTCGTATATATCAAGCGGTTAACTGCTTGGTCAACTGCTTCCTTTGTTGCAGGTCTTGCGTGTTTTAAATGTAGTAAGGATCGTCCTGGGATCCCGTTTGGTCGATTGGGGAATCCACATTGGGGATGGTGGCAAGAGCATCAGCGATCGTAAGGTGTCGAGACATTTTAAAAAGAAGCAAAAAAAAAGCGATCGGTACGCGATTACGGTTGTCAAACTTTTATTCGTGTCACTTGCTTGCTCGAGGATGAGTACTTCGCGCACTTATTACTATATTACCCCCAAAGCCTTCGATTTGCCATCTTCTCGAATATAGGCGGTTTATTTATCATATCCTATCCCTGTACTATCCACTACCATAATCCTAATCGTACATATCTCCTACGCCTTGAACCGAAGCCATCATCTATGGTATATGCCAATAATTGAATGTGCTGCAGTAATAAACAACCAATCCTGCTTTCGTACCTGTTCCTTGTCCAACCCACGGTGACCCTCATCCATGTATGCTCCTAAATCAGATGTTGAACGCGTGTCAAAGCTAGAATATAAATAGACAAGTGATTAGACGTACATATGTAAACAGAACCTGCTTATTGAATACCTTGTATGTTTATGGCCAAGTTGCCTGTAATAACGCGTTTTTGTCGAATAAAGTAGTACGTCAGTGATATACAGGTGCCGGGCTATACGCGTAAAGACTTGGGCTTTGCATTGGTCTGGTCAATGGAGTACATGGCGTTGTGGGAGGAGTGGGAGATCGGCTGGGTATATAGATCTAACAAAGTCATAGCTTGAGATCGGCTTTCAGGTCAATGGTTAACTCACATGGTGGTAGATGTAGCGATTCTGAAGACTGATTCAAGTAGATGTAGGTAGATCTGGTGCCCAGGGTGTGAATGAGGAATAAAAACAAAGCAGAAAAGGCATATGCTGGGTCGACTTAGAAAAAAATGCAGGCTTTACAAGTCGGCAGCAGCCCACCGGGCGCGCCTATTTGCACCCCCCCTCTTGCACCCCCCCCTAGTCACGCACCCCTCCTACCATTTGTCCGGCTCCCACATTGTACACTGGTAATAGACAGTTTCAATTTTCAAGGCACGTGTATTTCTCATGTTGCACAAACTGCATATATAACATCACATTATCTATTGCTCTTATTTATGCATCTGCCATTAATACAATCATACAGCTAATGAAGAGTGAAACTTGTAGATGGTGCAAGCAGAAGCAGAAATGTAAATCTGCGATATAAATGCTTTCCAACAGGGACCGGAACAGTAAAAGAAAAGAGATCATTATGATGCTTACTACTGTAGCTAGAATTACTACTGTAGCTAGAACAGTAGTGCAAGGACAGAGTATGATGAGGTATAAAAGGATAAAAATATAGAGGATGAGATCCGAGAGGAAACAAGATAACTGACTGAAGTTTTATTCTTGCTAAAGACTTAGCTGGATAGATATTGTGATAAGGAATGTCAAAGATACTAATGAATTAACTTCTATATGTGAGAAAGAAGCAATAAAACGCTAAGAG